>PQFF01000565.1:166816-177144 GCA_003547095.1 Diversispora epigaea | reverse complement strand
TTTTTTTTTTTTTTATTTATTTGTAAATTTTTTTTTGAAAATCCGATTACTAATTCATGCTAATTGACCAACCACTAGAACTTTTTTAAATAGAAATAAAGTGTGACTGTGTGAGACTTAAAATGAGAGTAATTCACAAAACTACACTAAAATTAAATAAACAAAACAAAAAAAAAAAAGTTACAGTTCTTTCGATTTGTCATTTTGTCATTCATGCTTAGCTATTCCAATTCTGATATCTTTCATATTTTTTTTTTTTTTTTGTATATTTTACCAATTAAAGCTAAGTCAACATATCATCTTATTGAATTTTACACTCTAATTTTTTTTCGTGCCCTTATTTTCTTGCCCTTATTTTCTTGAAATTATTTTCTTGCACTTATTTTTCTTGCACTTCATACATACGCTACCTTATTCTCTTTTTGCGTTCACACACATACTCTATCTTTCTCTCTTTCTCTCTTTCTCTCTTTCTCTCTTTCCCTCTTTCTCTCTTGCTTTCATACACACACACACACACACACACACAATCTTTAATCTGTAACATCAAGCAAAAATAATAACCTTGAGCAAATAATAGCAAATAAAATAATATCATTAATGATAAAATTCATTTTATAGTTCTCATAGTTTATAAGTTAATAACCTTATAGTTTTACAGCAGTTAAATTATTTAAAAGATTTACACTATCAAATTAATACTAACCTTCTTTGTATAGTTTATTTACTAACTCACTATGGCCTAGTTATTCTACACCAATCTGCAATGAACTGAATGAACTGTAAAATAAATTATAATAGACTCGGTGATTAAACATGAATTCTATTATTGACTTTTATTATTATTATTATTATTATTATTATTATTATTATTATTATTATTGTTATTGTTATTATAATAATATACATAAACTTTACACAACATCTATAAACTTTGATAAACTCATTTATAAAATAAAATAAAATAAAAAATACAAAATGCATATTCGTTTATTAAAGGTATTCTAAAGAATGTTTAGAAAAATCGGATTGACATGTTCTCTGCGTCTCACGGAGTTTCGTTGTAATCTGGATTTTTTTTTTTTATTTATATTGATCAATAATTTGATAATACAATATAATACAATGATATATAAATACATTTAATAATAATAATAATAATAATAATAATAATAAAAATAATAATCATTAATAAAAAAAATCAATTTAATCATAATTATAGTAATATATAATCTATAAAATCAAATTATAGTCTAATTCTTTAATTATACTAATTATACTATCTACATATTATATATCCGACATATAATCCACTTTTGGATCAATATTTGGATCTATATTGGATCACTCTCTGGATCTGTGAAACACATCTATGCCCACACATCTTGACGCACTTATGCAAAAACTTAGTGGCGGTGACACTACGCACCGAGTCCTGACCCACTTTGATCGTTGGCAAAACTTTTTTTTGTCTTATTAATTATGTTTTGATAAACGCTTTTTTTTTTTTAATACCCCCCCCGTTTTACCCCACTCTCTACTTACTTTCTACTTCTCATATTATTATTATTATTTTGTTTTTATTACTCTTCCGATACTTGTATCTATTATTTGCAAATTTCCAATCTTTGCATTATTTGCTTGTCCAAAAGCAAATTTATTAAATGTCGTCTAATAGTCAACCTCAAGNTTATAGTAATATATAATCTATAAAATCAAATTATAGTCTAATTCTTTAATTATACTAATTATACTATCTACATATTATATATCCGACATATAATCCACTTTTGGATCAATATTTGGATCTATATTGGATCACTCTCTGGATCTGTGAAACACATCTATGCCCACACATCTTGACGCACTTATGCAAAAACTTAGTGGCGGTGACACTACGCACCGAGTCCTGACCCACTTTGATCGTTGGCAAAACTTTTTTTTGTCTTATTAATTATGTTTTGATAAACGCTTTTTTTTTTTTAATACCCCCCCCGTTTTACCCCACTCTCTACTTACTTTCTACTTCTCATATTATTATTATTATTTTGTTTTTATTACTCTTCCGATACTTGTATCTATTATTTGCAAATTTCCAATCTTTGCATTATTTGCTTGTCCAAAAGCAAATTTATTAAATGTCGTCTAATAGTCAACCTCAAGCTTGTTTTCAAAAACTAAGTCAAATAAACGAGCAAGCATGGCTACAGATGGGTAGGTGTCATCGATTACAGGATGTGTAAGGAGAATTTACTCCATTCCGTGAAATGAAAACACTTTCAAATTTTTTTTTTTCATATTGTTTAGAGAATACACTCGTGTCGCTCTTTAAATCTTTCACTTTTATTAATGTTCTCATTATATCTTTCAAAATTTTTTTTTCTTCATTTCATTTTTTTATTTTTTTTTTTAATATCGATATACTTAATAAAATTTTTATTATTTTATTTTTATCATGATTATTTCAGGTGCTGCTGCAGAGTTGATGCAGGAATATGATCGTGCCATGAGTGCTTATGAGTCAGCTTTGCGGCATAATGCTTATTCCGTTCAAGCCTTATCTAATATCGCTGCTCTTTGTCGTGGAAGGGAACAATTTCCAAGAGTACTTATTATAATTTAATTTTTAATTTAATTTTTATTAATTTAATTTTTATTAATTTAATTTAATTTTAATTAATTTATTTATTTTATATTTTATCATATATTTTATTATTATATATATATATTTTTTATGTTTTATCATATATTATTATATATATATATTTTATGTTTTATCATATATTTTATTATATATTTTATTATATATTTTATTATATATTTTTTAAGGCGGTGGAATATTTTCAAAGGATCCTAAGTATTGATCAATCAAATGGAGAAATCTGGGGTGCTTTAGGTAAATAAATTATTTCCAACCAAACGCGTTAAATTTAATAATAAAAAAACGCGTTTGAAGAAATACGCGTTAAAGATATCGCGTTGTTCATCCATCCTTTAATTTGGCTATGTCATTATCCTCGTAATTATTATTAATGGAAAATTAATTTTTCGTTCTTATCGAATTTCTTTTTTTTACTTTAATTTTAATTTATATCATAATTTATTATTCTCTTTAAATTATAATAGGTCACTGTTATTTAATGATGGATGATTTACAAAAAGCATATAGTGCATATCAACAGGCTCTCTATCATCTACCTAATCCTAAAGTATTTTATCTATTTTATCTATTATACTTTATTATACTATAATTATACTATAATTATACTTTAATTACATTTTAATTATATATTTTTTAATTATATTTTAATTTTACTTTAATTTTATTTTAATTACGCTCAATATTTTAAAGGAACCTAAACTTTGGTACGGAATCGGTATTCTGTATGATCGTTATGGATCTTTGGATCATGCCGAAGAAGCTTTCTCTCAAGTTATGAGGATGGAACCAAAATTTGAGAAAGCCAACGAAATTTACTTCAGATTAGGAATTATATACAAACAACAACAAAAATACGATCAAAGTCTTGATGTAAGCCTTTGATGCAACTGATGATTTCAGATTTTTTAGATTTTTCTTTCTATAATTTTAATCTCTTTGATTTCTCTAATTTCTCTCTAATGATTTTTTTTTTTGTTAATTTGAATTTTTAGTGTTTTAAATATATTCTTCATAACCCACCAAGACCTTTGACCGAAGTCGATATTTGGTTTCAGATCGGTCATGTTTACGAGCAACAAAAAAATGTATTTATTTTGTAAAAAGATATTCAAATAATTTCCTCTTTCTTTTCAAAAAAAGTAATCATTATTATTTGTTTCTTAAGTTTGGAGCAGCTAAAGAAGCCTATGAAAGAGTATTAGCTGATAATCCAAATCATGCAAAAGTTCTTCAGCAACTTGGATGGTTATATCATCAACAAAATGCTTCTTTCAGTAATCAAGATTTAGCCATCAATTATTTAACCAAATCTTTGGAATCTGGTAAGTGAAATTTTCAATATTGTAATTTCTGAGTCCTTCTTGATAAAGGTAAAAAAAAATACTTAATTATGATTTCTTAATTAATTTCGCAGATGGTAGCGATGCTCAATCATGGTATCTCCTTGGACGTTGTTATATGGCACAGCAAAAGTATAATAAAGCATATGAAGCTTATCAACAAGCTGTGTAAGTTGATAATTTCTATTTATTTTTTTAATTTTTTTTTTTTATATATTTAAGTATACCTATATTTAATTATATCTATATTTCGAAATTTTTATTTCATAGTTATCGTGATGGTCGTAATCCTACTTTTTGGTGTTCAATTGGAGTTTTATATTATCAAATAAATCAAGTAAGTTTTATTTATGAAATTTTATTATTTTCAAATATAATAATTAAAATCTTAAAATTTTATTATTAGTTCCGAGATGCTTTAGACGCCTATAGTCGTGCTATTCGTTTGAATCCATACATAAGTGAAGTATGGTACGATCTTGGCACACTTTATGAATCCTGTAATAATCAAATCAGTGACGCTTTAGACGCTTATGGACGCGCTGCTGAACTAGATCCTACTAATCCTCATATAAAGCAACGTTTACAAATGTTGAGAAATCAACAAGCCCAGGGTGGTCAAACAACCGCACCAATCCCTCAAGATGTTAACCCTCAAGCTTATCAAACTAATAATGGTCCACCTCCAATGCTTGGTAACCCTCCTACATTTGCTCAACCATCACCGGGTCCTCAAGGTCCTCCCGGTATGCCGGGTTACGGTAGTAGACCTCTTGATAATAGATCAAATCATCCTTCTGTTCCTATCACTTCATTATCATCTATGCATAGTCATGGAGATAATACCCATCGTGACTTACCTCCAATGAATAGAAGAAGTCCTGGTCCTTCAAATTCATCATATGCTCATCCATCTCATCTTCGTGAACCTAACCCTCCTACTCCACCTAATCATATCCTTAATCCCGTAATGTCTCCTCATGACCAAAGACCATTGACTCCTCATCAAACGCAACCTCAATCTATGCGTCATAATTCAGATAAACGTTCTTCTTCTCCTCCTCCCACACAACTTCCACAAATTCAAGAAGACAGGCGTTCTAGACATTCACCTGAACCTTATCCACGTTCATCATACCCCCTTTCACCAAGAATGCCAATTCCTGATCATGGTAATTCTCAACATTCAAGTTATCCACATTCTTCACATCATGATATTCCACCACCACCACAATCTCATCACTCGTCAGCTACTGTTGATCGTCGAGATGCAGATATGTACGATCATGTGAAAGGCAAACCTGAAGAAAGCAATGTACGACACGGAAACGGAGTAGCACCTTATCATAATTCTGAACAAAATGAAACTCTCCCACATCGTCGTGAATATTCGGATTCATTAGATTCAATAATGAAAAGGGAAGAAACTCTTCGACCGATTGATCATACAAGAGTTTCACTTTTAACAAACCCACGTTCTGATTACAATGATCACAGAATGTCAGAAGGAGGAGGAGGAGGAGGGGG
Organism: Diversispora epigaea; assembly: GCA_003547095.1. Lineage (NCBI taxonomy): Eukaryota > Fungi > Glomeromycota > Glomeromycetes > Diversisporales > Diversisporaceae > Diversispora > Diversispora epigaea. Next base: position 171,615 of record PQFF01000565.1, on the reverse strand, counting down.
AGGATCAGTAGATGACAAGGGAATACCACCATACCCATCATACCATCAACAAGATGATCATCATACAAGACGTCTTCCTGTTCTTCCTGAAATTAAAAGTTCTGAACCTCCTTCTCAAAGACCTATCCCTGATTCACCTGCCCCAGAAACTGGTTCTTATGTTAATGAACAACATAGTCCTGTTACAAGTATTCCAAATATACCTAGTAGTGAAACTCCCCGAAAGTCTTCAACAGATCAACGACCTGATATGTCACGTGAATTACCCAAACCAATTTCATATGAAGAATCAAGTCCTGCCGAACCGAGATCACCTAATTTACCACGAATTATAGATAATAATACTTCAAATTCACCTACCAGTCCACTTGATAATGAAAACAAACCAGTAATGTTACCAGCTATTCGTACAACACCTGGCAATGAACGTTCATCCGTATCCAATTCTGCTCGTCAAGTAGATGAAGATTATGATGGAACAGCGGTAGATGCTTTAGTTAGTATGAGTGAACCAGTAACTTCTTCCACAGGTGCGCAAAAACGAAGTTATTCACCAAAGGCTGATGATCATGAGGATCGTCGGGATGAAAAAAGATCTAAACCTACACCCACCACACCCCGAGATGAAGCACAATCTCCTATATCGGAACGTGAAAGAGAACAACGAGAGAGGGAAAGAGATCGTGATCGAGAACAACGACAAAGAGAGAGACGAAAATCTGATCAAAGTGTTAATGAAAGCAGTACTCACTCACCGCATACACCTTAGGTGTTTTTTTTTTGTGGGTCGCAGATGGTTCCGTTTTTTTTTTTATAATTTACATGTAGTTTGGTTGTGGTTGGTCAATTTGATGTTTTTTGGTGGATCGTACATTTTCTTTTTTTTATATTTTTTTCTTAATGAGTGGTTAGTTAGTTTGATAATTTTTTTTAGTAGGCATGTGCACGTTCACATTTGTTATTTCCTTTTACTTAATAATTTGGTGGGTTGTATATGTTCTTTCCTTTTTTTTTTCTTATTTTGTATATAAGTTTTAAAGCTATTTGATTATGTTTTCCTATTATTNGTTCATCCGTATCCAATTCTGCTCGTCAAGTAGATGAAGATTATGATGGAACAGCGGTAGATGCTTTAGTTAGTATGAGTGAACCAGTAACTTCTTCCACAGGTGCGCAAAAACGAAGTTATTCACCAAAGGCTGATGATCATGAGGATCGTCGGGATGAAAAAAGATCTAAACCTACACCCACCACACCCCGAGATGAAGCACAATCTCCTATATCGGAACGTGAAAGAGAACAACGAGAGAGGGAAAGAGATCGTGATCGAGAACAACGACAAAGAGAGAGACGAAAATCTGATCAAAGTGTTAATGAAAGCAGTACTCACTCACCGCATACACCTTAGGTGTTTTTTTTTTGTGGGTCGCAGATGGTTCCGTTTTTTTTTTTATAATTTACATGTAGTTTGGTTGTGGTTGGTCAATTTGATGTTTTTTGGTGGATCGTACATTTTCTTTTTTTTATATTTTTTTCTTAATGAGTGGTTAGTTAGTTTGATAATTTTTTTTAGTAGGCATGTGCACGTTCACATTTGTTATTTCCTTTTACTTAATAATTTGGTGGGTTGTATATGTTCTTTCCTTTTTTTTTTCTTATTTTGTATATAAGTTTTAAAGCTATTTGATTATGTTTTCCTATTATTTTGTGGGAAAGTATTTCAAATAAATGCTACATTTCCATTTATTCGCGTAGAAAAAGTATTAGTTTGAATGTCGAGTATCGATTTCTTTAATTTCCATTTTATTTTTATATATATATATATTATATACATATGTACAGGATAATAAGATAAATCACCAACCAGTGGTTGTGGTAAATTTTTTAGCAATAATTTCAATTTTTGTATTTAGTAATAATTAGTATGGTATATAAAGGAGGAGAGGAGGGAGGATTTTGCAAAAACGATACTCAATTATTTGAACTATGTAGCATTTGCGTGTAATAATTTTTTTTTTCTTATTTTCAATTTTCGTATTTTTCTTTTACATATACTAGTTTGATAGTAGATTATTTTCTATTTTGTAGTACTTTTCCAATAAAGGATATTGATTTACTAAAAAATTTTCTATAAATGCATCTCGCAAATCGTACTTCCTTTACTTTTTTTTTTTTTTATTAACAAGTAAAAATGTCATCAATAATTCAAAACAAAATTGCACCATGGAATTCCATATTAAAATCTGTTATAATGAAATATAAAATGGAATCATTTCGTATTCCACCAATGCAGGTAAAAATTTCACGATATTATTTATAACAATCTTTTATCTAAAAATAAAATAAATAGGGAAATTCTTTTTTTTAGTTATCAACTATAAATCATATAACTCAAAGACCTGCAAATCGAAATGTAATATTTCGAGGTTTCGTTGGAGGATATAAAGAACAAAATTTTGATTTATTAGATGATGAAAAATTACAAGAATGTTTAAAAGATTTAATTCAAACATCATCAATTATGTTAAATTCAAAATTAGAAAATGATTTATTGGTTATCTCTACTGATATAAGATCAAATAAGGTTTCACAGTTAAAGGAGAATCCTGGATGTGAATTGTGTTGGTATGAATAATTTTGATTTTGATTTTTTTATTTTATTTTTATTTTATTTTTATATATTTAAAAATATTTTTTACAAAAAAAAAAAAAAAGGTGGTTTCCAGAAACTGGTGATCAATTTCGGTTATCAGGGAATGCATATATTCTACCATCACCTTCAATTAATAATAATGATTTTCCATTTTTAATGCTTTCACCTTACTTAAACTCTTCTTCCATTTCATTCGATTGGGAACAAGAACGTTTAAAAATTTGGTGTAATCTTTTACCAGAAATTCGATCATCATTTATTAGACCTCCTCCAGGTCAACCTATAAAAAATACTGACAATAATAATAATTATCTTGGAAAAAAACTTAATGCAATAGGTAAAGATAAAAATGAAAAAGAATTAATTAAAAATGCTTTAGAAAATTTCGCACTTGTTATTTTTAAAATTGATTTTGTGGATAGAGTTCAATTAAATACTGAAAAAAGAACTACATGGGAATTCAGAGAGAAAGAGGGTAATAACGAATGGACCGAAGTGGATGTTTATCCGTGATAAACAAAAATATGTGCATAACAATAACAACTTAAATTTCAAATAGCGAAGTAAATTGCATGGTGCATTAATAATTCTACTACTTTATTTTAAATAAATAAAACTAAAACACTTGTTTAAATAAATAAATAAATAAATAAATAATAAAAAAAATAAACAACTTTATTTTAAATAAATAAATGAAAACTAAAAATGGATAATCCTTTTTCCGTTAAATTGAAGTTTAAATACTTCGTTTGTTATTTGGTAACAAAATAAAATTCTGGGTTGCGTAACATTTTGGCACTGATAAATGTAGAGGCAAACAACAACACTTGAGCACAGGAAATTAACCACATGGTAATTTATATATATTTAAGGTGTCTTCGACCCCAACGGGCAAAAAGTGCAGAATAGAAATACTTTGTGGCCAACTTTACAATTTTGTTGACTGACTGCCAGCGCTAATTTGCTGCAAGTTCGATTGATACAAAAAGATGTACGATTACGTATCTTTGTATTTGCCAAAGTATTTTTCGGTTCTGCACAGGTTTGGTGGGATTCTTAAAAATATGAATAACGAATATAACGAAGCGCGAATATGAAATTTAAGTAACTTTTTTATTATTATTTGTTTTGAAAAATATTATTGAATTTTGTTAAAAAACATTTTTAGAAGCGGAAGATTTAGATAGCTTTATTTCTACGTTCATGTTATTTTAAATTAGTTTTAGTTCACTTAAAATATGCATGCTATTCATTTTAATCATAACTTCATTTATCATCTGTATCTCTTAAAATCTCCTGGTTTCAATATTCGTATGGCATCTTTGGAAAGTAAATAACTAAATCCAGACCAAATTGTTGTTCCAGCTACAGTATACTGCAATGCTACTAAATATGATGAATCGGTCATTCCTAAAAGTGGACTCGTGAGTGTAGCACCCATAAGTACTAATTGCAATGCTGTGTTTACCTTTAAATATTATAAAAATAATATCATAAAAATAATAATTAATGAATAATATTAATAATATTAATAATATTAATAAAGAAAAATAACAATAATTATAATTACCTTACTAATAACCGTCGGCCTTACTTCAGCAGATGGAATACTAAAGTCAAAATATCTATTAATTGTTTTCTGAAAAAATAAAAGGAATTTGAACTAATTTTGTTCTATTTAACAAAATCATAATTTTATAATTTTTAATCTTTTATCTTTTTACCGGTGGTGGAAGTGAAATATATCTATAGTAAAATGATGCTAATATCAAACATCCATCACGACCAAGAATTATAGCCGCCATCGGTGCTTTAATAAACACTGTCAATATAAATAATTTAAAGTATTGAGATAAGGCGTTGCAAACATTTTAAAATATTTACTTGGCATTAAATCCTTCATGTTTAAAGTAATTGTCATGATTGTCATTAATATTTTATCTGCTAATGGATCCATTACAGTTCCTACCATCGTTTGTAATTTATAATGTCTCGCAATAAATCCATCTAACTATATATAATAAAATATGTTTAAATTTTCATCCAACTACATAATTAAAATATGTTTAAAATTGAAAAGAAAAAAAGAAAATAAATCTTTATTCGACAGAAAAAAAAAAAAAAAAAAAAAAAAAAAAAAAAAAAA
>PQFF01000565.1:139717-166716 GCA_003547095.1 Diversispora epigaea | reverse complement strand
AAAAAAAAAAAAAAAAAAAAAAATCCAAGCATACCAAATCTGTAATTCCAGCATACACAAAAGCACCTAATGCAAACTTGTAATGTTCATTTAAAATAAAATATCCAATAACAGGAGAAACAGCTAACCTAGAAATTGTAAGAATGTTTGGCAAATTCCATATTTTTTCCTTTGTCGGAAACTTTTCCGGCTGATCATAGAAAGATATTAATAAAAACAAATAAGTAAGGAAGATATTTAATGAATAGTAAAACTTTTATAAATTTACCTTATGTAAAATTTTTTTAGGTTTAATGTTAGTTTCAATTCTTTTTATCTTTTTATTTTCAGTATTTTGAGAGAATTCTACCGAAAATTTTCTAATGCTCATAGGAAACATGGGAAATCGTAATTGAAATCTGTAAATGAAAAAATTCTTGATAGAGAAAATATTGCATTTTAAAGAATTTTTAGGAAATTTTCTTAAAGAAAAAAATAAATTCGTCATTATTCAATTATTCAAGTGTGAAATATTATCTTTTACGTAAAGCATCTCAAGGATTGTAGTACAATCATACATGTGTCAATCAATTTTTTTAATCTTTAACCTCTTTTTTTTCTCGTAACTTTATCCCTTTTCCGTACTCTAAGTTATTATTTTATTTCAAGTTAATAATATTAAAGTTCTACAATTTTATTTTTTCTGAAATTTGTTATCGAATAACGAACGAAGTAAACTTCAATTTAGCGAAAAAAGGGATTAGTACTTAAAATTCAAGTTTTTATTTTATTAATTATTTACTTCGTGTGGAGTGAAATCACGAGACTAAATATTTGACTATTCATCGTGGTAACTTACATAATTAAAGAAATCACAATTTCAATAAAATATTGTTTTTAATTCATTAATAAATACATTTGTCAATATTTATTCTTAAAAACAGAGACAATTATTTAGTTGCATTACAATGCTATGCATATTTAAATTATAAGAGAGTGTAATAGATATTTCTATTTGATTTATTCTTGAGCTACTGGTGAAATAATAGGTTTTTCGTCAACTTCCTCATCCAATTGCGTTGTTGGTTCAATAAATTCATCTACAACTTCTAATGTTGGGAATGAATAATATTTCTCAACCTGAGCTTCTTTCGTGATTTGTCTCAATTTTGTTAACAAATCCGATGATTCAATTATGGCAGATGGTAATAATGGACATGAAGTAGGAAAATTCTAAAAAAAAGAATAAATTTAATTTAATAGTTCAAATTTATTTACTTTTAATTTTAATTTTAATAAAAAATAATAATAATACCTTTTCATTCTGGAAACTAGTATGAGATCTCATAATTGCATTACACAAAACAAATCGTACTAGAAATTGACGAAGGAAATCATCTTGCAAAAATCTTTTTAATGATCTTTCTGTAATGTGACAAGATTATGATAAGATTTCGATAAGATTTTGATAAAATTCGAAAATATTTTAAATGATTGAAATATTGATCTTACCCAATTGAGACGAATTAAAAAGTTCAACAATTATAATTTCCGCTTCAGAAACCAGATTTACACACTTTTCCCATGTATCAGGATCCAATTGATCAATATCCGAAATAAATGCGAATCCAAGAAGAGGCGTGTGAAGAAATAATGTGAAAAGGCTACCAATTTGGGAAGTATCTAAAAAAAAGGAGAATTATTATTTGTTTGCACTGGAAAAAATAACAATAATTTGTTTAACACCTTTTTATTAATAATTTATAAAATTATTATCGTACCAGGAATAGAGTCAGGATATTCAGTAGGAGACATGAGACAGAGAAATGGTTGATTGAAAACCTTGGGAAAATTCTAATAATTCAAGATTAAAAAGTATTAAAAAAAATATATTCGTTTAATGAAATAAAGAAATTAAAGAAATAGGAAATCGAGAAATGCATAATATATGTGTTACCACAAAAGCTGTACTGTTATTGCTATCAATTATTAAGCATAGTGGTTTTCGAGTAAAAGGAACTAAATCGTCAGGATGTAAACAATTAGTCAATCCATTATTATCAGATGTATCAGACTTATCAGCGGCTTTTCGAGCACTTGTCGCAACACCTCCGGAATATCCTACTGTTAAAAAAAGAAGATATTTCTAACGGTAAACAATAATGATACAATAATAATACGAAAATAATATAATAAATTTTATTTATATCTATTTCGAACCATTGAGAGAACTCAGATCGTTATTGTTTGCACGTTTTGCACCATCGGCAGAAATATAAAGTAATAGAGCAGAATTTTCATTGATTTCCTAAGCGATAGATAATATTACAATCTTGTATCAATGTTAATATTAAAAAAAATAATAATAATAAAATAATAAAATAATAAAATAATAAAATAATAAAATAATAAAATAATAAAATAATAAAATAATAAAATAATAAAATAAAAAAACAAAAAAACAAAAAATAATTTCTAAATAATAATTACCTTGAAAGCTGTTGCAATATAAACTAATAACTGACTAAAAGTTGGTCTATACAACAGATATTTATGTGGATTGAGCCTTCTGGATGCAGTTTTATCAACAGATAAATTGACATTTGATTGATCTTCGATAGATATATCATCTTTACCGGTGACCCTTTCATTAGTTGAAGTATTTTCACCTGGTGCTTTTGGTGGTGCATTCTTTTGTAATGCAGGTTCACGTTCTAAAATCCAGAATTAACAATAAAAAAAAAATTATTAATGAAAATTAGCCAAAAAAATAAACATTCGATAATATAATATAATATAATATACCTAATGACTGTAAAATATGGTACATATCAAGTGTAAGCTCTGAGAATTTGATTTGATTTTGATAATTTCCCACCAAAATTGCTTCTTGGAGTTTTAATTTGGGGGTTCCATCTTTTTCAAGTCTCGGACTCCTTTCAATTTGGAGACGACGAGCAATTGGTAAATAATGGCCTTCAGGTGAAATTGGAGCAAGTTTTTTTTCGGCCTAAATATTTAAAATATTTTTAAAAATATTTAATTAAAATATTTGAGAAATTACATTTATAAGCAAATATTACTTCTAACGAAAATATATAAACATATATAAATATTTATATTAGAAAGAGAAAGTAAAAAATAAAAAAAATACCTCCAAAAATGTACCAATTTCGTGAAGTACCGATTGCCATTCATTTGAATCAGCAGGTTTAAATATCTTTATGTAATCATCAACAAGACCATTTAATTCTTCCATTAACTTTTGTACAATATCTCGATTATTTAACAATAGGCAAACAACGATAAATCGAGCATAATATCTTAATTTCTTAATCATCAAATTTGGACTGAATAATAAATAAGATCAAAGGAAAACAAATTTATTTAAAATATTTTAAGGCAATAATTCTCATCAAGTAAAATAAATGCATAAAATTTTAAACATACTTTTTTACGTCAAGCACATCTTTGAAATAAGCCCTTTCACGAATTGCTTCGTAAAATATATAAGATTCGTGAAGATAGTTTGTCTCGCTCGTACGTAGACTTTTAATGATTTTTTTTTTTTGTTAATATTATTTCATACAAAATAAATATAAATAAATGAAATACAAAAAATAAATGAAATATAAAAAATAAATGAAATATAAAAAATAAATAATATAAAAAATAAAAAATAAATAAGATATACAATATATATATAAAATATATAAATATATAAAATATAAAAATATATACAGAATTTACAAATACATACTAGTAATGATAATAAAGTTGCCCGATTTTTGATGCAATCTCGCCCACCTCCCACCGTTTAAGACCATAATTATCTTTATTTTCTAAAATAAATCTGAAAATTTTTTTAGAATTTTTTTAAATATTAAAATTTAAGTTTATTGAAATAAAATAAATTCCAAAGAAAAAAAAAGCCAACCTATTCTGTTGTTGGAATTTCCATAACTAAAAATAAAACCAATATTTTTATAAATAACGTATAAATAACGCGTTTTTAGATTGGTTAAAAAATTAAATAATTAAATGTATACTGCCTTTGTATAAACTTCAAAAGTTCTTTGAAAGTATGGTTGCCATTGACGACCACCTGTTGGTGGAAGATCCCTACAGATTCATGGTTTTTGAGTTTATTTAATTCGAAATTTGAACTGCATTTATATCTAAAGTTTTTTTTTACCTCAAACCTGCAAACAACTGTTGACTTTTTTCCAAAAGATATTGAAATTCTTCTACAATTTTTTGATTGTTCGTAGCTGGGTCAATTACTTTACTATCTTTTTCAGTGGTACTATTATTGTTATTAAGTGAGGGCGTATTACCCTCTTCCATAACAACATCTTGAAGAGTTGCTTGTGATGAAGAGGTTGAAGCTAAAGGTATAGCAGATATGACAGTTTGTGAATCTTTTGTTGATTCTTCCATTCTTTAGATCATTGACTGCTTAGACTGAGAAAATACTATTTATCGGATTTTTGCAATGAGATAGCAAAACACGAGTAATTTCTTCGCGTACATTACGGAGTTTTACCAAAGAGGATATGTATGTATGTATAAAAATTAGTGTGATTGTGACCAAGTTCTTGGTTGTTTTTAATTGCTAAATTTAGCAATTTTAATTTTAACTATATATATATATATTTATACTCTCAGGTACAATGATCTTCAAAGGATTTTTGGTTTTAACCATTCCTTCGTGCATGGAAGTATTGAAACATCTACCCATTGTTGATCACATACTTTGTAACAAATTTAACAAAATAAGTAAATTTTTTTAATTATTATTTTATGTAATATTGAATTTACTGAATTAAATAAATTATAATTATTATAGTTACAAAAATAGAAATTATAAATTATAAAAAGATATAGAAATTTTTAATTATATTTCTAAGAACGATTAGATTATAGAAAATAAGAGAATTTCTTATTATTAATACAAGAATAATTGGATATTTTACAAACTTGAACGAGAATATAAAAAAAAAAGCCCAAAATGCAAGATAAAATATATTCTAGATGAACAAATAATAATTCTTTATACCCATCAATCTTTTTTATTATCTTTCATTATTATCTTTCATTATTATTATCTTTTTTTTTTATTAATTTTATTATTTTTTCTTATCTTACTTATCTTACTTGGCTCTAAAATTGGAAAATTAGAAAATTAGAAAATTAGAAAATTGTAAAATTGTAAATAAGAAATGAAAAATATTTTAAAAAAATAATTATTTTATATAATTAATAATACTTACGGTTGATTATTCCAAGAGAGATAAGTATGATCTCCAAGTTTTCTATTAAATTATAAGTTATTATAAGTTTCAAAGTTAATAATGAATAATAATTACGAAATTACAAAATTTAGACATTATAATTTATGAAAATTACTGTACCTTGGTTTATATAAATGTCTGGCTGTGAAAATACATCCAAACAATACACATATAACTCCTGATACAATATACGCAATACCCAAGAAAGGATTTCTGCCACCAAGGAATGAGACAGTAGAAACAACCAGTGACTTAGTGCCGCCATATCGAGTTACCGGAAATTCTTTAAATACAATATATATTTGATTGTTTAGTTAAATAGTAAATAAATAAAAAAGTAATTTTCAAATATAATTTACTCACTGTAATCAATAACTACTTCATAAGTCCCTGCTTTCAATATACTGCTATCATTTCTCCCATATAATTTCCTGAAATCGGGGAGACCAGCCGTACGCATCCAAACCTGAAATGGTTCGTCGGTAGAAATGTCAGGTGGAGGATATTCATCGGTATAAGTACCATTAGGATATCTATTAGCCCAATCTGGTGGAGGGACAATTTCTGATGGTTTGTATTGAGTCTTGCCGTATTTTTGCTTGTCTGAAGGCCAAGCAATATTTGACTGACTAAATTCATAACTTTCGGATTCATTAGTTCCACCAGTAGGATTGAGAAGTGTGAAATTATTAATAGTGTCTAAAATTTTAGAAAATTATATATTAAGGTTAAAAAGGATTATAATAATTATTATATCTAAGTTTTTTTTTTATTTAATAAACTTACGAAAAGGTGGGAATTCTGCATACCTCCTTTAAGAACATAACTAATAATTAAATAAATTATATTGAATATTTACCATTAAACATAGAATTTGCAATTAACCCACAAGGATATATCGCAAGTTGATTATCACTTTCTCCCAATGGTTTACAATTGCCTGCTTTAAGTGTACCCACTGGTACGGCATCACCTTTAAGTTGATTAGCATCAAAACTTTTGACATATCTTCGATGATTTTGATAAAAATTTGTTAAACGATAATAAAGGAAAATCGGAGGTTTTAATTCTGAAGGAATGGTGAATTGAAGACGACAACTCCAAATATTTTCTCCGGTAAAATTCTTTTCTTTAGGTTCAGTGACCAGGCGACTCCACTTAGCAGATGTTGAATTTGATTGAGAAAAATAAGAGTTAACAAACTCTGAAGGAATATTCCCAAGTTCAGGAGAAATTGGTGCTAGAATTTAAAAAAAAAATGAATTAAAAAAAAATGAATTAAAAAAAAAAATGAATTAAAATATGTAAATTAAGTAAACTAAAATACCTTGAGAATCACAATAAGTATAATCGATAATCATTTCAGAAACCTAAATTAGAATTTTGTGATAAATATATGCTCATAAAGAAAAAAGTGAATTCAACTTGAGCCCTTACATTGTTACTGGCGTACAGTAGTAGTCCACCGAGAGGGGCGAAAATGATCCCCACAATGAAAAATGTTGGCAAAACTGTCTTCGGTGTGAGGATCGGTTGCCATGCCTTTAAGCGTTGTTGTTTAAAGGCAGTATCTATTATAATAATTTATTGCATCGTTATAATTTACATAACTCCTTTGCAAGATTTAAATAGTATTTTTGCTTCTTTCTTACTTGCAGGTTTGCGGCTCTTTCCTTCTGGAGCCATGTTGTAGTGAGTTTTTTACTTAATGTGACTGTTTGTTTTGTTAGCTTCGACTTCCTGATGATAACAAAAAGAATGAATATTTTTTGTTATGGGTTTAAAGTTAGGTTCACTAAATCTAGGAAAAACCACGGTTCCGATGATCAATTAACTCAGTATAAACTGTATAAACTGCAGAATTGTGAGACCTTTTTTAAAAATACAATTAATTATGCGTCTTATTTGAGTACAATAAAACGAAATTATCATAAATTTAATAATTTTCTAAGAGTTTTAATTGACAGAATGGGAAACCTAAAAATAATAATCCTTGAAAATGGTACGACTAAAAATATTGAACGATAATTATATTTTATATCTTTTTTTTTTTTTTAAAGATATTAGACAATTTGTTAGAATAGGTTTTAATATTATTGTATCCCACCATTCCTAAAATAGCACAGTGGAACTTGGAATGACAGTAATCGACCAAGTTTCACCCGTTATAACTGCTTTTATGAAAAAATTATCAAATGATAGACAATTATATATTTTATTTTGGGAAAAAAAGTCAAATTATCACTTTGATATTAATAAATTACAATATCAAAAGATTTATTTAAAAATTTATCTAAAGTCAAATCAAACAACAATGTAACTTTCGGTTAAATTTGTTCAAAATATAATTGCTTGTTCCTAAAAAATATAATAAATGTATTAAATGTAAATAGAATTTAAGAAAAACGCGTTGAAATAATAAACAAAAGATTACCATTTCCTGAACTTGCTTAAGACATAATTTATATTCATCCTTATAATCAAAGTTTTCTTCGTTTTTTAGATCTGGAACTATCATCACGGCGCTGGTCGGACGTTTAGCTGAACATGAAAATCCAAGATCAGCCTTTGCCGGAATGAAAATATATGGTATATTTTTTTCTTCGCATAATATTGGAATGTGAGAAATTACATCCGGGGGAGAAATATCGCCTGCTATTACAACAAGACTATAATAAAATCCGAATTGAAATTAAAAACAATGATTCGTGATAGAAACATTCTATTTAATTCAAATATATCACAACTTGCCCTTTATTATTTTTTTTTAAAGCCTTATTAACTTCCTTAACACCACGTCTGCACTGCCTTTTCTTTGAAGCTAACATGATTAAAATAAATTAGTACATCATAAGTTATTATTATTATTATTACGTTTACAATTACCTTTTCGAACGGTTTGCATTAATTCCAAAACGAATTCCTTAGAAGCTAATGGTATAGAAAATGGAACCAATCCACTTAAATCATAATGCACAATCATAATTCCTTCTTTTTTCGACTCTCCCATTTTAATGTCAGCGACCTCTTCGCTATTTGTTCCTTCTTTTTTCAGAAACGTCGACTCTTCCATTTTAACATCAGTAACCTCTTCCCCATTTTTTTCTTTTTTTTCCTTCTTTTCTTTCTTCTCCTTCTTCTCCTTCTTCTCTTTCTTTTCTTTCTTCTCTTTCTTTATCTTTGTTTCTTTTTTTTCTTTAGGCATTATCAAAATTTATTAATCACGATATTGATAAAAAAAAAACAATTTTTAACTATTTTACAACGTTACACCAGATCTCAAAGACAAATTTACAATTTATTATTCAAAACAAAAATTGAAGAGAAAATCTTTATTAAATATTTTATGATTTATTACATCGAATAACTGTATAAAAAATACAATAAAATTTTTTTTGAATATTTTATTTAATTTTTAACCTTGAATTTAAGGCGTTTGATTTGTTTTTTTTTAAGTGGCTTCCTACAGAGAGCACACATTCTTTGTGTTTTCACTGCCATATCAATACATGCGTAACAAAAAATGTGTCCACAACTAGTTGACGAAACGTCATGTGGTAGATCAAGGCAAATAGAACATTTGACTCTAAGAGGTTTTAATGATGAATTTACTTGTGAATTGCCTTGTGGAAGAGCGTCTTGCACTCTTCTTATTAGATGTGGTGGAGTGCTTTTCCTTTCTCTTAAATCTATTGTGTTAGGTGGATGAGGTGATTTATGAATTTGATCTTTTGAATAAAAGTAAGGTGAAGAACTATCTCTCTGATGAACAGATGATGAAGCCTGATGAATAGGCGGTGGATTCTGATAAAGTAATAGTGGAGTACTATTTCTCTGATGCTGATAAAGGACTGGTGGAGTGCTATTCCTTTGAGTACCTCTCTGATTATGGGATGGTGAAGTACTAACTCTCTGATGGAGAGATGGAGTTTGATAAGAGAGTTGTAGAGTATTATCTCTCTGATTATGAAGTGGTGAAAGTGGATTTTCTCTGTAATTATGAAATGATGGAAACGGATAAAGTGTATCTTTTTGATCATAGAGTATTGAATCTCTTGTATCTCTCGGTGGAGGAGTTGAAAAAATTTGGTTTGTAGAATCTTGAGCACCACCTCCTACATTTCTTCTATTATCTAAAGGAATTTGAGTGGATAAATTTGTACCATATTGTTCATCATAATATTCCAAAACGGGAGTTGGTCTATCATTTGATATGTCGTTTCTGGGTGAAGAACGTAAATTTGCAAATCTTGGTGGGTCCGAAGTTCCGCTTGCCGTAAGACAAGTAAATGTGGGTGATGGAGTTTCACGAATTGCATTTTCGAAGCTTACCTCCGGAGTTCCACTTGATGTGAAAGTAAATGATAGAGTTTCGTGAATGACATTTTCTGAGGATGATAATTCTCTGCTTCTACTATACGGAGAAGCATTAGGTGTATCATCTTCGATTACTATGACTTCGGGAGATGATTCTAGATATGTTCTCCGAGTTGAAGTTGGGTCAATTATAGGTGATGACGTTAAATCGATGAATATTGGCTGTGTTGTATTATGTATTGATGTGCGAAGCGGTGAAGAACGAGATGGTGGTGATTCCGTGAGGTCAATTACTGGAATGTCATTTGTGGTGTTGCATGAATCAATATGCAATACTGACCGGATAGGAGGTAACGTTATTCCACTATTTGTAGAAAGTTCGTACGGACGGCAAATAGGAGGTAAACGTGGCCCACCGGAACTTTGGAGGGAAACTAGTAGAAATGGATATCCGATTATAGCAAATGTGTTAACAAATAATTTAACAAATTCGAATAGCAAATTCGAAATAATTTTTATAAATACCGAAAATACAGTCAACTCACTATATATAACGAATTTGAAGTCTCATTCGCGATAGAAAATTTCGCTTAATTCTACGGCAAAGTTTTCGGTGTAACATAGCCAATTTACGTTATAACGATAATTCGCAATAAAAATTTACATTGAATCTTCATTATAACGTTATAACGAATAATATAAATATTCGGTAAACAAATCTCTATGAAAAAATGGTACTATTCTATATGTATGTTCTCCTACTTTACCATTATACGTTATAATGTAAATAATTGGTAAAAATTCGTTATATCAAATTTTTTTTAATAAGTAAAATTAGTACCATACTAAATATCCGTTATATCATGTAACAATTCGTTATATAGTGAGTCGACTGTATAGGCAATAGTTTATACTCACTTTCTCCATTAGCGTCCACTGTTCTACGTTTAGATCTTAGCAACTCTTTAAATACGAAAATTTTATAAACTTTAGTAAAGTGGAATGTGGTGAAAACAGCATTAACGTTCGTTTTTGTGAATAATTTTACCTGCATTTTCGGTGTTGCTGCTCGATGGTATTCCTGAACAATAAACAAGCAAACATAGTATAAAATTTGAAATTAGAAAAAAACTCGAAGAACTTTACTGGCAGATACGGACAAACTATTACCGTATATATATGATTCCTGTGGCCGTTTTCGACGACGACGGATTCTTCTGATTCCGATTTCATGCTGTTCCGTGTTGTTGTTGTTTGCTATTATGTTCTATAAAAAAAATGCATGATTTGTATCCATTCTTTTGTAGAATAATAACTGATAAGAAATATAAAATATATGAAATAGAATATTTAAATACTTTAGACTCCATGGCATGGGAAATTTTAAATATTTATAAAAATCGTCATACGTAAAAGTACAACGCCAAAGAAATATTGAAGGATATGTCGAAAAATTTTTTTTTTCATTTACCAAAATTGAAAGTGCGTCCTCGTATTTGAACTCTCACTTCGATTATGTCACATGCATATTGGCACAATAACATCATTTATAAGTTTTTGAAAAAATCTTAATTTGTAAATAAATAAATAACTAGATAAATCACAATATTGATATGTAAGTAATTTATTTTAAAGAAAGTTGATATATATAATTATTAACAAGATAATACAGAAAATAATAGCCATACCATATAAATAAGGATATAAAGATTATACAAAATAGCTGACACAGTAAACATACCAGGGGAAGTCCTTGACACAAGAACTTCACACCAGTCAAATGACATTCTATTTTTCATTCAACTTGTGTATTCATTGGGTATTGGTATTTGAAATTATTTAACTTATTGAACTTATGCACCCAAACATGATACGGAATATCATATGCATCAAATGATTTTCGTAAAATCACCAATGGCTGAATTTATGTAAAAGGGTAGACCCGAGTCTGCACTCTTAACCCAGAACAATTGTATTTATCACGCGTTTATACTTTAAAAATTAACCTGTGCAGGGGTTAGGGTATTTATCATCGTGTATCACACCTTTCGATCCAAACAATTGTCATGAAACTTGTACGTAATTCTGATCACCTGCAAGACTATGGACCAATGAAATTCGGAGGGTTGGAGGCGCACATAAGGATCCTCTAAAAAATTTTATTTATATAGGGGATAAAAGTGTAGACTCGGGTCTATTTTAGATTTCTCGTGATTTAGCGAGTTATATAGACAATAAAAAAGTATCTTTTATATCGATTTATAGGGTCTGTAAAGTTTAACATGTGATCTTATCCCATTTCTGGAATCACATGATTCTCTCCGTTCACCCATTTTAGGTAAGATGCATGCCTATTTTGGTATATGAAAGCCCTTACGTATTAGATTGCACAAAAAAAAGTACAAAAAAATTAAAATTTGTAATTTTAGCCAATCAGAACTTTCGTTGATCAACCAATAAAAACGAATATCAATTAACTGTTATTTCTCACAATCTCTTTTGATGCTTCATTCAAAATAATCCGAACAATAAGCACAATGAGTACAATGAGTTCCGAAAAGAATTTCCCTGCACAAACAGTAAAGCAAACCTCTTCCTCCCAGCCCACGTTGAATTCATTAGCTAAAGCCGCCACAATACCTTCCGAATTAATCTTCCAAATTTTTAAATATGTTACATCTACAACTGACCTCAAGTCTTGTATTTTAGTATGTAAATCTTGGTGTCGCTGTGGTGTTGAACAGCTATGGCACAAGCCAGTTTTCACTAGCAATCAATCTCTTTTTAAATTATTATTCACTTTATCTCGAAGTAGCCAAACTTTCCCATATTCATTTCTCATCCGACGTCTCAATTTTTCTTTTTTGGGGGAAAATATAACTGACCAAATTCTTTCCCGATTGAGTTCTTGCGAGAGATTAGAAAGACTTACTTTAGGAGGTTGTAGAAGAATAACTGATACAGGACTTTTAAGATTATTAGAGAAAGCAGATGGATTGATAGCTTTGGATGTGTCAGACATCGAAAATTTGACAGATGCGGTATTAGATTTGGTGGGGGAACGATGTAGACGATTACAAGGATTAAATGTGAATTCATGCAAAAAAGTTACTGATAAAGGAATCATGGCGGTCGCTTCAAGATGTAGGAGTTTAAGAAGGGTATGTATAACCTGAAAAGCATAATTAAAGAATTAAATTTATTACTATACCATAAAATTTCGAAGAGGCTTATATATATTTGGTTATTTTATTTTATTTTTTATTAGATCAAATTAAGCAGTTGCGAAAATATTACTGATGAATCAGTCGTCGTTTTAGCAAAGAATTGTCCACACTTGCTCGAGCTTGATCTTACCAATTGTAATCAGATAACAAATGGAGCAATTCAACCAGTTTTCAAACATTGTACACAATTACGAGATTTTCGACTTGCTTATTGTACTAATCTCACCGATGATTCATTTATAAAAACGATGCCATCCATATTTGAACAATTACGAGTCCTCGATCTCACATCATGTGCTCTCGTCACCGATCAAGCAATTCATAAAATTGTTCACAGTGCACCGAAATTACGTAACCTTGTCTTGGCCAAGTGTGGAAACATAACTGATGAAGGAGTTTATCATATTACAAGATTGGGTCGTCATTTACATTATCTTCACCTAGGACACTGTTCCCGGATCACAGATCATTCAATTACTCACCTCGCTCGTCATTGTACTCGATTAAGGTATCTTGACATGGCGTGTTGTACCCAACTCACAGACGCGTCAGTCTTTGAACTTTCACATCTTCCCAAATTACGTCGTATCGGATTGGTGAAATGTGCACTTGTTACAGATCAAGCTATCTATGCACTAATTGAAAACCGTGTTGCAGCTTATACCCTTGAACGAGTTCACTTGTCGTACTGTGTCAATCTTACTATTCCGGCGATTTCAGAACTAGTCAATTTTTGTGGTCGCCTTACACATTTATCACTTACCGGAGTTCCCGCATTTCTCAGACCCGAAATTCAACGTTATTGTAGATTACCACCTAAGGAATTTACACCTCATCAACGTCAAGTTTTTTGTGTGTTTAGTGGTAAAGGAGTTAAAGAATTGAAGAATTATCTCAGTGGTTTAATACATAGATGTCGGGTTACAGGTGTTGTAAACAACAATGATGATGATAGAGTTGTTCAACCAGAAATGACGGGTAGTGCAGATGTTGACGATTCCGTAGCATCCGAGGCCGAAGCCGAAACCGAAGGAGTAGGTGAAGAAGGAGGAGCGGGTGAGTATGATAATAGTCGTGGTCCAAGGAATATTAGGCACATGGGACATGACGAGAGTCCGGACGGTGAAGATGGGGATGTCGGAAATGTACTTCTTGATTTACTTAGAATGTAAATGAATGCTTTAATGGTATTGTAATAACTTTTATTCAAGCAATGGAAATTGTTTGGATATATCTGATAGACTGATAGATAGATAGATAGATATTATAACTGTAATTTATGTATTTTTACTAATTTCTGCATATTTTAATACTATATATGCAGGAGATAATAATAATGCAAGAAATAACAATGCGGGAGAGAATAATACAGGAGAGAACAATAAAAAAGAGAATAATGCAAACGAAAATAATGTGGGCGAAAATAGTGCAGTTGAGAATGATGTGGACCAAAATGCAGTCGAGAATAATGATTTTCAAATAACACTCTTCGCATACGTTTTTCAAATAAGATAACGAATGTCAATTGGATTTGAGCAATGATGTACTTAATGTACGCGTTACAGAACATTCCTTCACATTATTATTGAGATACAATGTTCGAATACATGGATATTTGAACAAATTTTTAATATAATATAATATAATAAATATAATAATAATAATAATAATAATAATAATAATAATAATAACATGAAAATGAGATCTAAATTTCAGGGGATTAAAATAAAAAACTGTAGAAAACATTTAATAAACATTTAATTAAAAACCACTGTTCAATAATAATTATCCTATTATAATTTTATTACAAATATAATTATTTTTCAAAAGTTATAATAATTAAACCTTTTCTTCAAATCTTCCAATAAAATGCTTATTTCACAATTTTGCGAAACTTGGTTTCACTTTTTTCATAAAAGCATCAATAGCTTTAATTATATCCTAATAATTAATAATTAATAATTTTAAAGATATCAGTAAAAATGAAAATAAATATAGATAAATACATATATATATCTTATTATTATTATATTAATATTAACCTCACTATTGAGCATTCCTCCATTCCATATTGCAGTGTACTTGAGACTTTCTTCAGTGGAATGATCTCGAGAATAATTTAAAAGATGTCTAAATAAATTAAAAAAAAAAAATAATTACAATCTTATACATAGGATGACATAAAAAGAAATCGAGTAGCATACTTAATCCCAAGAGTTGCAATTGGTGATTTAGATGCAATAATGGTTGCCGTTTTAATAGCTTCCACTTTTTTTTTTAATATTGAAATAGGATTAAAAAAAAGAATAAATAAATGAATCAATGTAATTCACTTAATGTAACTCACTTAATGTTTCTTCCTTGTTTTTAAAAACTTTGTTAACTAATCCAAAATTAATTGCTTCTTCTGCCGTAAACCTAATACAAAAATTAATATAAAAATTAATTAAAAATTAATCAAAAATTAATTAAAAATTAATGAATTATATTCTTGAAATAGATAAATCAATGAATCTTGAGATCTTACCTTCGACCAGTGAAACATAATTCTCTAACAAGACTATCATTACCCACAATTTTTGGCAATCGTTGTAATGTTCCCACATCGGCTGCTAACCCAAAATCAACTTCCTATTATACGTTATTATTAAATAATCGAAATTCACCTTGGAACAAAAAGATAAGATAATATATGATTCAACCTTAACACTAAAAAATGCATCTTGAGAACAGTATCGAATATCACAAGCTGTAATCAAAGAGACACCAGCACCAATACAGGCATTATTAATTGCAGCTATAACGGGTTTGTCACAAGCTTCTACTGATGAAATTGATTCTTGATATGACTAAAGATATTTATTAAAAAACAATAGAATATAAATAAATGACAGAATGATTCAATTTCATTATTAATTCTTATTTTACCTTAAGTCCTTGACGAACATTCAATATCTTACGCGCAATATCACCACCAGTAGCTCCAATTACCTCTGATAAAACTGCCACTTCCTTAACAATTTTAGCGAATTGCAATTTTAAAATTAAAATTGATACAAAACAATTCAAATTTGAAAAGACAAATTAATTATAGACTATAAATTACAGTCAATTCCACCCGAGAACAATTTTCCTGCCCCTGAAATTACTACAGCTTTGACCATTGAGTCAACCTTAACCCGTAAAAAACATTCCTCAAGTTCTTTCCATAGACTAATAAAAAAAAATTTGCCAATTATCTTTAATAAAGAGTTTATTAATTTTTTTTAATAACACAATTTCTTACATATGGTCAAAGGTATTTGATTTTTGGGGTCTATTTAGTTCTATATGAATTACAAATGGCGAAGGAAAATCTATTTTCAGAGTTTGGAATTTATATTCAGACATTTTTAATTGAAGCGTAAATTCATTTACATTGTAATAACTAATAAATTCTTCTGACCAATCACAATTGTAAATATTTATAAAATATAATTTAATCTTTGGCAAATGACTTATTTAAATAATTGTACAAATCAGAATAAATAGCAAATAATCAATTAAAATCAATATATTGTGTGATAAACTGCAATAGGAATTTAGTAAAACTAATTAGTAAAATGGAACGAAGACAGATTTTTTGACAAGAACTAAAAAAATTGTCCCGATCATCAATGCTATCCATAAATCCCAGAAATATACATAATCATACACTTTGATGCTAGAAAAATGCGAATAAAGCAAAAAAAAATTTCAATACGTGTGAATTGTAAAAAATATAAAAATTAAAATAAATCAACCCCATGGAGTCTCTTTTGCGTTCCAAGGTTTTGTTGACGTTTGCATATTTTCTTGGGTACCCCACCCATCTGAACCAGGTGGAGGTACATTTCCTTGATGAGGTCGTCGATTATTCCTTTATTTTTGAGAAATTTAGATCAAGAAATCGGATTATAATTATAATTATAATTATTATTATTAAATCCAAACCTGTTTGCATCATTATTATTTCCATAACCTGGATTATTATTATTATTATTATTATTATTTCCATTGGGAGTATAAGCTGCGACAAAGTTTTGTTGCTGCTGTTGTTGTTGAGGTGGAGATTGTGAATTATGAGACGATGGTGTTTGTGTTACTGGGGTCAATTGGTTCTTGGGTAGATTAACAATCGGTGGGGATTGAGTATTAAATTGAGGCTGGGGTGAATTATATTGAGGTTGGGGAGAATTATATTGAGGTTGGGGAGAATTATATTGGGGCTGAGGTGCATTATATTGGGGCTGGGGTGCATTATATTGGGGCTGGGATATATTATATTGGGGCTGGGGTGAATTATATTGAGGAGTATTATATTGTGGTGGCAGTACCTGTTGTGGCGGCCCTTGTGTAGGTTGTTGCGGATATTGTGTTTGATATGATGATTGTTGACTTTGTTGACTTGAAGGTAATTGTGACCAAGTATCATTGCTAACCTGTGAAAATGAACAATAATTTTAGTAATAATATGATGATAATGAGATTCATAATATTTAATCTTACCGGTTGAGATTGAAGTTGTTGAGGCTGAGACTGAGGATTATTTTCCCATGGTGGATTGGAACTATCCCACGTTTGCTTTTGATTTTGATTATTATTATTATTATTATTCCATGTTTGGTTTTGAGAATTATCACCCCAATTTCCGTAATCATTATTATTATTATTATTCTTCGACCCTCGATTATTATAATTATTACGAGGGGGAGCAGTATCCCGGTCATCGTCGTCGTCATCAAATTTTCTTACGAATCGAATAATAAATTATTATTATAAACCTCTTAAGATATTCAACCAAATAAATAATTAAGTACTTACAAATCTTCTGTGTTTACGACATATTTCAGAAAGTCGGGAACTTCTTGATTGCATTCTATTAGAATTTTTACTAAATCGGGCGCAATTTCTACATTTCTTTCATTATAAAAAGTTGTTGCTAACCCTTTATTACCAACACGTGCAGTTCTAAATATATTAAAATCACGTTTATATTAAAAAATTTTAAAATTTGTAGATTTGATTAACGGGTAAATTTAATACCTTCCAATCCGGTGAACATATTCATCAATTTCTTTGCACAAATCATAATTAATTACGTGCATAACATTTTTTATATCAAGTCCACGAGCTGCAACTGCTGTCGCGATTAAAATTGGAGATAGACCATTCCTAAACATACCGAAAAAACGTATAGATTTATTTTTAAAACAGAAAATAATGAGAAATAATTAAAATTATTTTTTAATAAAAATTACTTGAAAGATATTAAAGCATCCTCTCTCTCTCGTTGAGAACGATCACCATGAATACTGGTTGTGGGAAAGTTTTGGTTAAATAAAAAGTCGTCAAGGGAATCTGCACCACGTTTCGTTTCGACGAAAATTAGAGTTCGAGATGGAGGTTGTTGAAGGAGTAATTGCACAAGTTGATTCCGTTTATCTTGATCCTCGACATACATAATCTTTCATAATTTTAATAATTTTAATAATTATTGATAAAAACGTATATTATAAAGCAACATAGACTGTTATAACCAAATTAAAACATTAATATATACTTTCTGTGTAATATCGCTAGTAGTACCACCAACCCGCCCAACTGTGAGAAAAATGTGATTATCTGCTAAAAAATCTTTAGCAAGAGAACGAATTGATTTCGGAAAAGTGGCAGAAAACATCAAGGTTTGTCTAGTTCCATCATCCAAAATATCTATTAATTAAATAATCTTAATATTCAATAAAAAAAAAAGATTAGTTATGTATAAATTAGCAACAGAAATTTACCCGATTTTTGCACAATTTTCCGGATTTCGGGCTCAAAACCCATGTCTAACATACGATCAGCTTCATCAAGTACCAGAAATCTAAAAAAATTCCATAAAAAAACGTTATCAAATGATAATACAATATATAATTTAAATTTTCTTTTTTTATTAGCAAAAACATACTTTACTCTACGAAGACTAATAATACCACGATCTAAGAAATCATTTAATCGACCAGGCGTAGCTGTAAGTACGTCACAACCTTTAGCCAACTCATCTTTTTGCGGAATTGTTTCAGCACCACCGTATACCACACTAAATTAAACGAGAAAAAATTATAAATTAAAATGATTAAAATTAAAAAAAAAAAAATTGATTTTTATTAGGTATATCGTTTTTCATACCAGGGCCTCATCATGCTTCTATAACAGAATCTACGACACTCGTCAAAAATTTGAGTAGCTAATTCTCGTGTGGGTGCAATAATCAAAACCAACGGTTCGGCTTTAAATTTGCGTGAACCTTGAGTTGGTCTAGGAGCCGCAAGTTTTTTTGCCTTACCAAACAGTCTAGATAATATTGGTATTAGGAAAGCTGCAGTTTTTCCGGATCCTTTTAAGAAGAGACAGGATAATTACATTTAAGCTACAGATTAACTAAATTTAAATATATTTAAATATATTTAAAGTAGATTCAAAATAAATTGTTTACCGGTTTGTGCACATGCCATAAGATCATAATTTTCGGTAATAACTGGAATTGAATATTTCTAAAATAAGTTCATTACGAAAGATAGTAAGTAAATAGTTTTCATCATGTCTCCCTATTAATGTTTCCTTTAATGCCTCTATTTCCTTTGATGTTTCTCTTTTTGATGTTTCTCTTTTTGATTTTTTCTTTTTGATTTTTTCTTTAATGCCTCCTTTATTACAATATCATATCTTTTTAAAATTTTACCTGAACGGGTGTTGGAACCTCATATGCAGCAAGTCGGATATTTTCTTTCATAACTTCGTGAAGATTTGCCTCCTCAAACTGTTAATATAAATTGTTTGTTTATAAATAGTTTAAACTGAGATTTATAATTATTAATAGGTATTTTAGATAATTACTCTGGAAATTGGTTCTATCTTTTCTCCTCCCTTGGCTGTCACTTTTATATTATCATATTTTTTAAAGTTGATACCAGTGTTTATATGATTTTCTTCACCAAAAAGTTCTTTCTCAAGTGCCTCATCTTTCGGAGCGATACCGTCATCATATGAATCGTTCCATTCATAACGACGACGAAGTGCCGCCCATTGTCGATTTAGATCAGTATTTTGAGCTTGTCTTGGACCCCACTGTCCAGCACGTTTCTCGGTATCTTTATTTTCGTTGGACATCAATTTTATGAAAATCAAAGTTTTGTGGTGAAGATTGACCTATTTTTATTCTGTAAAATTGATCGAATTTTTTTGGACAATAAATTTGATAGTAAAAAAGTTATAAGGGGTTAAGAGTTTTAAAATTAATAGTTCACGCGTTGTAAACCAAATGTGCAATTATTAAAAACATGATATTAATTGCCTTGAAGCACAGTCCACTGTTGTTTAGAATGAAACTGTAACAACGGACGTAAGAAAAAAAAAAAAAAAAAANTCAAGTGCCTCATCTTTCGGAGCGATACCGTCATCATATGAATCGTTCCATTCATAACGACGACGAAGTGCCGCCCATTGTCGATTTAGATCAGTATTTTGAGCTTGTCTTGGACCCCACTGTCCAGCACGTTTCTCGGTATCTTTATTTTCGTTGGACATCAATTTTATGAAAATCAAAGTTTTGTGGTGAAGATTGACCTATTTTTATTCTGTAAAATTGATCGAATTTTTTTGGACAATAAATTTGATAGTAAAAAAGTTATAAGGGGTTAAGAGTT
The DNA here is from genome assembly GCA_003547095.1 of Diversispora epigaea. Lineage (NCBI taxonomy): Eukaryota > Fungi > Glomeromycota > Glomeromycetes > Diversisporales > Diversisporaceae > Diversispora > Diversispora epigaea. The sequence continues at coordinate 146,190 of PQFF01000565.1, read as the reverse complement.
TTAAAATTAATAGTTCACGCGTTGTAAACCAAATGTGCAATTATTAAAAACATGATATTAATTGCCTTGAAGCACAGTCCACTGTTGTTTAGAATGAAACTGTCACAACGGACGTAAGAAAAAAAAAAAAATAGAATGTAGTCCCAGAATATATGTATTGGATTACGATCGAAAGGATCGGAAAGGTAACAACTTTTATAAAAAAAAAAGAGAAAAAATCAAGGAATTATTAGTACAACCGATATAATTTATAGGCTTGAGTAACAAATCAAATTTCATAAAATCACATTCTACAAGTTATTAGGCGATAAATGCTAAATTACCTCTCTATAATCACAATTTAATTTAATTTAATAATGCAAATGATTTGACATATAAAAAATATATAAAAAAAAACGTTTTTTTTCGGATTAACTTGGTTAAATTTTTATTGGTTACAATATAACCAAATTTAGAAACATAACATGAAAAAAAACACGAAATTTATATTTGTCTATAAAGTCGATTACATTACCAATAAAGACAATAAAGATGTGATTTATGTTTTTCATTTTTGGAATTTTTTTTTTTTTTTTAATAAATAGTTATCTTTTGAATAATCAAAAGATGAATTTAGTCAAAAAAATAGATGTAAACAATGATAATAATGATTCATTATATTTTATATCTGATTTTTATAATCTTTGCATAATAAATCTACAAATTATGAAATTACAAATTTCTAATTATATAATATAAACCTCAATGGTTATGAATGTANTCAAGGAATTATTAGTACAACCGATATAATTTATAGGCTTGAGTAACAAATCAAATTTCATAAAATCACATTCTACAAGTTATTAGGCGATAAATGCTAAATTACCTCTCTATAATCACAATTTAATTTAATTTAATAATGCAAATGATTTGACATATAAAAAATATATAAAAAAAAACGTTTTTTTTCGGATTAACTTGGTTAAATTTTTATTGGTTACAATATAACCAAATTTAGAAACATAACATGAAAAAAAACACGAAATTTATATTTGTCTATAAAGTCGATTACATTACCAATAAAGACAATAAAGATGTGATTTATGTTTTTCATTTTTGGAATTTTTTTTTTTTTTTTAATAAATAGTTATCTTTTGAATAATCAAAAGATGAATTTAGTCAAAAAAATAGATGTAAACAATGATAATAATGATTCATTATATTTTATATCTGATTTTTATAATCTTTGCATAATAAATCTACAAATTATGAAATTACAAATTTCTAATTATATAATATAAACCTCAATGGTTATGAATGTAATTCATCGAATTCATTATTACAGGTATTCCTCTTTTTAATCAAAGTCTTTATGAGTGTGATGCATGACCAAAATAAAACATGACATGTTTCACATAGGTGGAATGGTCGATCACATAAAGCGAGCCAGACACAAACAGTGCCAGTGAACGTGAATGAATGTTTTCTATGTTACGAAAAAATATTGGCTTCTTTTGTGATGATTGAAATTTTTTTGAAATCTAAAATGGGGTAATTCGTAATTTTATAACGTATATATATATTTCTGTAAGAATTATTACTTTGGGGTAAAAATAATCCAAATGTGCAGTTCTTACATTTTTTAAATAGGAAATGACCCAAAATCAATTTTACAAAATAGTGCAAAGTGACCACAATATCCAACACTATTGGACAAAAAATTATTTAAATTCTGTCAGAATGATTTTGGGTAAATTTTTATATAAACTTGATTTCGATCGTAGGACTCGAAAGCAGGTTTTGCACCTGCGCCTATTCATTTTTTTTGCGGGAGCGAATTTTTCTTAACGAAAACGCGTGAGACTCGCATAGATACATGTTATCTTATTGAAAAAAAGTGGAAGACACGATATAAAACACTCTTTTTAGTTGCAAAATAATAATATTTTTAAGACAATAAAAAATTATATAGAATCGTTATTTTTTGACGAAATCACGTGTGAATTATTCATTATTTTTGTAATAGTATAATATAGTGTATATATATCTACTATATTAGACTGGTTGGTGCACGTTTTCTGAAGAATTTTGTCGATATCGTTTCGAGATAGCAATTTTCTTTTTCATGATTTTTGACCAAAAAAATTACTTAACCAGTTAGATTTTCTAATGCCTCCAACCTTTCTACTAACTTGTCTGATGGAAGGTCTAATCCCATCCACGAATGAATTTTTTATTCACCATTTATCTCTGCCACTCTAAACTTAGGTTGATACGAAGCGTGGTGTGTAGAATTGGGGTGTACATCTACGATATTATTTAATCGCTCCATGTCTAAATGATTCAAAGGAATGGGAGGCTTGAACCTATTATATTATTTATATGTTCCTGTGAATAAGGAATCGATTTAAGTTTATTTACCTAATATGCGTACACAACTATATATTAAGAAATTTTAGATTGGGACATGAACTTACAATTTTTTCAATAGATAAATCAGAAATATTGTAACTACCAATATCAAGATATCCAAGTTTTTGCAATAATCACAAATATCTGCATCAATAATATTTCTACACCCACCAATATCAAGATGTTCCAAATTCTGATATTATTGTGCAATTTTCATGTCATATTTAAAAAGAATAAACCATTACACTCAATAGAAGTAGGGAACCTTTCGAATGAATAAAAATAGATATAGAAGGATCCTTACCTAAAACAATAAAGATATAGCAGTAGCAACAGATTATTTGATGAAATGTCAAAATATTTAATTAATGAACTATGTGAAAAATTCAAAGTAAAACACAAATTCTCATCACTTTATTACCGACAAACAAATAGATTAGTAGAAAATTTTAATAGAGAAATACAATTATTTGGGATATATATATATCATCTATATTATTCACATATAGAACTTCAAAACTAAAATACACTATTCTTTCTAAACTACAGAAGAGAAAGTTTTATTATCAAAAAATGATCACAGAATACAATTTAGAAGAAACAATTTTATAAAAGTATTTGAATTAAAAGAATTATTACCTCAACTTATCAAAAGACAAGAGATAATTAAATAATCACAAGAAATTACAAAAGAGACAAAATAAATTTGAAAAGAAATTTATTATTGATATATGACTCGAAACTCAATAAACAATAGAGTAGAAAACTTGAAAGACCATTTAAAAATATATGAACAATTAAGCAAAGAAAGTTACATATGAAAAAGTAATTTGAACAACTAAAAAAATTATACATTTTACAAAATTTGGAATCTCAAATAACTTAAGTGTAAGAAAACTTAACATTTCAAGGAAAATAACATATAGTAAAAACCAAAAACAAAAGATAAAAAAATAAACAATAATAATAACTTAATTGATAACAATTAGTAATACTTAGCAATATTTATTAATATTTAGTATTAATGTATTAAATTATAAATAATATTTTTAAATAATATTTCTTATTTAAAATAACTTAGTCACAGATTAGTCAGGCAGATTGGTATGAATGAATTGCCAAATAGTAAAACAAAACTTATAAAAAGGAGGTGGTTTCTTTTGTATTAAAATTAACTATAAACAATCTACTGTAAATTTTTTTCTTTTTTTCAATTTCAATTTTGATTTACTTAAATAAAAAGTCTAGCAAATTAAAAAGATAAGGTATCAGATTTAGATTTATTAATCAAATATTTACAAGTGAAATAATAATTAATAAATTAAATACTGAATTGTTGAAAAAATTGAATATTGAAACATTGAGTATTTACATTAAATTATTATCATATTGAAATAAAATACACTTTATTGGATTTAACACTAAAAAGTACCACCAAATATTAATTGAAGTAGATATAAGACAAACATTTCCAATAAGACTTGTATCTTATAAAGAGAAGATATAAGATGATTATTCTCAATAAGATTTGTATCTATAACTCTTTGTGAACAGTTATTATAAAGAGGATTATAGAGAAAAATATAACAATAAGTTTTGACAAGGCAATTAAGCTTTAAAACTGATTGATGCCTTTAAACAAGCAATTCAAACCACCATATATTTTTGGATGTAACACATTGAATTTCTTAACACCTGTTAGATAAAAAAAACAGACAATTTTTTAGTAAGTGTTTATGGTAAAACAGGTATATAGGTGTAATGTATAGTCTTTGTTAACTATTTGAGTTAAAATTTTAATAATTTTTGATATCAATAAGCTGTAAAATTAATTATGTAACTTTATCTAGTTTAAAAAACATTTCTTATTTAAAAATATGTCTTTGTATAATGTTTCCATAATTCTAAATACTTGATACTACCAATTTGTTAAACTTGTCAAAATTATTTTAAAACTCACTGCTACACAGCCAGAAATGGCAAATGACCTTTGAAATAATCATATCATGTGATAATTTTAATATTAATCTTATATATAAAATGACCTAGATCATTTGAAAAATAGCAAATGACCTTAAAATTTGCCAATCCTGTTATAACATACTTGGATCTGTTCTTGAAAAAATAACTTATGTTTTAAAGAAAAATGTTTAATAATTACTGAACACAGATTTATCTATTTTGAAAACAAAAAAGTTAACAATTGATTTAGATAATAAAAAATAACAATATTATATAAATTTTACTTTTTCTATAAAGTTTTCTTTTCTGATCTTATTTAAAGATTCTTTTTTAATCTCATATAATAGATTTACATTTTTAAAAATTATAATAAAATTTGTTGTAATAGAACCCCAAGCAATCTATAGATAGGTTAGATAATACTAAATTAGGAAATAAGAAAGGAAAAATATAATTTTTGTAAGTAAATTTTTAAATTTTAATTAAAAATAAGCAACTTTTTAAAAATTTTACTATAATGGCTAAGCAAATTCTAATGTAACCTATTTATAAATTGCTTTGGATTCTTATTTAATACTTATTTTCTGTTTGATTTTTTTTTAATTTTTAATAATTATCAGAATCCGAATTCCATAATAACCTTCTAATATTTTAGTTAATAATTATTAATTACAACTTTAATTGTAAAAATTTCTTATATAAAGGTATCAAAATATTATTCAAGTCTTTAATTTGTAATATAATTATTCATTACAATTTTATTGTAAAAATTCCTTACATAAAGGTATCAAAGTATTATTCAAGAATAATCTGTAATATATAAATTTTAATTAGCATCCCTGTTTCTGAATTATTCAAATTTGATATTTTTGATTAATATAAACTTGGTAATATTGCTTTTATTTTTTTTTCTTATTTTATAATTTGAACTTATAAAGGTTTTGTCAAGTTTTGTCTTTCCTAATAGATGTATTGTCTATTTTATACATATTGTCAAAACTATTGAATTGAATCAGATGCAATTAAAATTTGAAAATTTAAAATTGAGTCACTTGCACTTAAAATAGTTTATCATAATAAGTCAAAATATTTCAAAAGATGAAAGTTGAAATAGTTTTTTACAAAAGACAAAATTATTTTACTTAAAACCTGAAATTTTTTGATTACCCATATAAGTTCTTTGATTAAAAATATATTTAACTGGCACTTTTTTTATATATAAAATAGATTTTGAATAAATCTCAAAAAGACAAAATACTTCAAAAATCCAAAATAAATTTTAAGAACATGTATAATTGAATTATACAAAAATTCGATGCAATTGACATAATTGACACAATTATATAGATGTAACTAAATTTTAGTAGTTGAGGCAAAGACTTTTTACTTTTGACAACATGTATAAAGGACACCATATTCTCATTTTATAAATTATTGACAATTATCCTTGGATGATGTAAACATAAATAGATTCATCATTCAATGTTGATAAACATTGCTCATCAATATTTTTTATCCACTTATTTATATTTATAGGGTCATTCTCTTCCTTGTCTTTTCTTTTTCTAAAGGAGAGATAAATGTATTCTTTATTTGCTTGCTTATAGAGTTGTCTTCTTCCTTGTTTTTTCTTTTTCTGAAGGAGTGTTTGTCATGTTGACACTTTAAATATGCAAGAAGAATATGATGTGTACGTGATTTTAATTTTTTTATCTTTTTTTTCAAAATATTGACAAAATCCAATAAGCCATAAATCATTTCTGTTAATTTTTTATATTAATTTTACTACAGTGCAGAACCTCTAAGATAGGAACTTAGAAAATCTTAAATAAAATTTGATTTAATGATTGAATTTTTTTTATATTATAGTATTTGAATGTATACATTTAGATGAATCTATTTATGGAAAAAAAAATTTTTTCTCAATTTTCTTGGTTTATGTAAACAACATGTGATATAATTTTAGCCAATCAAAATTTAAAAAATATATTTTTAATAATAAAATTTAAAAATTAAATTTTTGATTAAAATTTTATATTAAATTTAAAAATTAAAATTTTGATTAAAAATTTTATATTAAATTTAAAAAATATAAATTTGAATAAAAAAAAAAAAAAAAA
>PQFF01000565.1:9357-139441 GCA_003547095.1 Diversispora epigaea | reverse complement strand
AAAAAAAAAAAAAAAAACAGGGATTTTGAAAAAGTTTATATTTTTAAACAAAATAATATAAATTTTAATATATTCTCAAATTGATGGCTATAGTAAATTTATGTAACTTTAACTCAATATAACGTGATCAATTTCAATTAAAATAAAATTTTAATCCATTGTTCTGAAAGCTTAGACTCTGGGCTATCGATTTAACGGTTTAGATTTTTATTTCTATATTTAGAAAAAAAAGTAGTTATGAAAAAAAGACAGTCAATTTTTACTATAACCAAGTTCCTATCTTAGAGCACTGTATACAAAAAAATAATAAGCAAATTGGATACTTGATTAAAGGTTTTTATTATATGACAATTATCACGGGGAATCAGTTTTGTAGCCAATAGAATCGATTTCATAGTTATCACAGTGACAAGAATCACGTGACAATTCATTTGTCCTATGCTCCGGATAATAAGTTTGAAAATTATATACTTTACTATGAAAAATAAAATTTGCAACTCTATAAAATACCCACCATTCACAAAATTTTTGTATCCATTTTAAAGATAATACACGTGATTATAAAATTATTGGTTAAAATTCATCATGTAATCTTGCTAAGTTCCTATTATAGAATACTTCCTAAGTTCCTATTATAGAGGTTCCGTAATTTAGTGCCGATCTTACACGGATCATGACTTAATGATGATAAATTTCTAATTTCATAGGTTATCATCAGTACTTCATTTGCAAACCAAAATAAATTTTACTCTCCAGTATTTGATTACAGCCAAGTGCATGAGTCGTGTGTCTTAACAATTCTCTTAGGAAGCTAGGGATTGTGACAGGTATAAATTTGTCAAAACAATTAATTTGAGTTGCATTTTCTGTTCAAGGACATGTACTTTTTAAATTTTATCTAATAAATAAAATATTAAAATACATTTTTATTTACTAGTATTTAAATTAAATGTACAAAAATGTGATGTTTTATGACATTACTCATAAATCTTCTCTACGTTCTCTGGATGCTAAATATCTTCTTCTAAAGATTGCGACAAAATCATTCGTAGTTCTTCGTAATTTTAACCAATCTTGGTTCTGGGCCGCTCTGAATTGCAAATTGTAAAACGAAAATTAAAATTATTAACTATTATTAACTTGAAATACGTCAATCAAATGTAAAGTCCAAAAATAATAGTATATAAATAGAGACATACAGATTATATTCTCTTATAAATGAATTTTTCATATCTGATGTACAATTAACATCTTGTAAATGTTGAATGACTTCCATTATCCATTGTTGACTATCTTGTGGGAACACTTTTGCCAACGATACCAATATGTCATCAACATAGCTTTGCTGAAAATCTCTAGGAAATGTATAAATTAAACCTCTGATCATGTGATCAATTAATGTTGAACCATGCTGTCGCAATATAGTTTCAAGATTTAAAAGATTTGAATTAAATCCCATCGAAGTTGGAGATGATGGTATATGAGAAATATTCCTTGATGTAGAGTGTATTTGAGATTTTCTTTCTTTTACAATGAATGAGAATAATTTATTAAAAAACATAAGAACAGCATGCAATGCATCTTGTTGTTCAACTGCCAGGCTTGTTAAACCAGCACCCAGAATGGATGGAAAAAGAGCTGAATGTGATAAAGTTAGAGGTGCACTCTCAACAAATGCAATAATGGTGCGAAAATAATCCTCAACGACTGTTCAAAAAAGAAAAAAAAAAAAAGAAACGGTTAATGTTTAATAAAATATATTAATATATAGTAAACAAAATTGTATGAATTGTTTACCATCGGGAATGTCATCAGGTTTTTTATCGGCAAGAAGCTTAAACATTGTAACGCTAAGTCTTTCAATAAACGTTAGTAATGCGAGTGTAGCTTCATTTCCTTCACCAGAAGAATGCTCTCTCACACATTTTCCTGCTGCCCACACATAACAACTCAGGCATGTTTGATCAAAGGCAGTGATGAGGCGTTCCATAAGTTCAGGAAGCAATGGTCGAAAAGCAATTGGATAAAATACCGCACAATATTTGAAACATTTGCAAAGACTCTCAGACAAATGGGGATCAGCTCCGAAACTAAGTAAGAGAAGATCAAACACGGGCCACAATTCTTGTATAATGGAAATACATGGATGTACTTNCTTATAAATGAATTTTTCATATCTGATGTACAATTAACATCTTGTAAATGTTGAATGACTTCCATTATCCATTGTTGACTATCTTGTGGGAACACTTTTGCCAACGATACCAATATGTCATCAACATAGCTTTGCTGAAAATCTCTAGGAAATGTATAAATTAAACCTCTGATCATGTGATCAATTAATGTTGAACCATGCTGTCGCAATATAGTTTCAAGATTTAAAAGATTTGAATTAAATCCCATCGAAGTTGGAGATGATGGTATATGAGAAATATTCCTTGATGTAGAGTGTATTTGAGATTTTCTTTCTTTTACAATGAATGAGAATAATTTATTAAAAAACATAAGAACAGCATGCAATGCATCTTGTTGTTCAACTGCCAGGCTTGTTAAACCAGCACCCAGAATGGATGGAAAAAGAGCTGAATGTGATAAAGTTAGAGGTGCACTCTCAACAAATGCAATAATGGTGCGAAAATAATCCTCAACGACTGTTCAAAAAAGAAAAAAAAAAAAAGAAACGGTTAATGTTTAATAAAATATATTAATATATAGTAAACAAAATTGTATGAATTGTTTACCATCGGGAATGTCATCAGGTTTTTTATCGGCAAGAAGCTTAAACATTGTAACGCTAAGTCTTTCAATAAACGTTAGTAATGCGAGTGTAGCTTCATTTCCTTCACCAGAAGAATGCTCTCTCACACATTTTCCTGCTGCCCACACATAACAACTCAGGCATGTTTGATCAAAGGCAGTGATGAGGCGTTCCATAAGTTCAGGAAGCAATGGTCGAAAAGCAATTGGATAAAATACCGCACAATATTTGAAACATTTGCAAAGACTCTCAGACAAATGGGGATCAGCTCCGAAACTAAGTAAGAGAAGATCAAACACGGGCCACAATTCTTGTATAATGGAAATACATGGATGTACTTGACTAGTCGTGATATCAACTGTTTCTTCGTTTTCGCGGCGTTCGGCAATGACACGAAGGATAATTGAAAATTGCTCCAATTGGTCTTAAATTGAAAGTTCAATTCATATTTTAATGGGTTATTAAAAAAAAAAAGAAAAATTTAAATCATGAAACATGAAAACATTTACCACATGCGTTTTTAATATCCTTTTCAGTAGCTGATGCACCTTTATTCGCGAGTTCATGTAGTCCTTGTGCAATAGGAAAGCAGAACATTTGTAAAGCTTTTAACAATTCAGTGGTAGGCACAGCAGCGATGACATGAGTAACAGCTTCAGTAACTTCATATAAATCTGCACCGTGAAGTTTTTTCGAAACATTAAGATAAAAAGGATGTAGTTGTGGTAGATATTCAACCAACAACTAGATGTAATCCCAAATTATTAGTTGTAGTAAGAATTATTATTCCCGGAAATAAATTTATCAATTACGATTTAAATTGACTAATAATACCTCACTACAGTCCTTGCATAAATATTTTAATGCCAAAGCGGAGGCAGCAGAAACTTCTTCATCATCAAAACCAGAAGAAATAAAATGCAACTGATATGGAATAAATTGAGAATGATTCCTGGTCCAGAATGAATATCGGGAAATGACCAAAGTGGCAGCATAACGAAGTTTTGGATGATCCGGTAATTGCTGCAAAAGTTGCATAATTTGAGGTAAAACTATATCTTCATCATCCGGTATTTCAGATCCCATTGCTCTCAATGAGAACAAAGGTGCTTCAATTTCTTGCCACTCTACTGTACTTATATTTGTTGTATTCATCAATAAATTTGTTAAAATATTGTAAGGTCTTGATAAACACTCTCGTGAACCGGCTACAATACAACAATCTTTAAGAACACCACCCATTACATGACGAAATTCACGAAATTCATCTCGTTTTTCTGCTGACCAAGTTGAAAGATTTTTTGGATAATGTAAATGTTTAATCATTATATCAACTAAGTTGGAAAATATGGGTTTAAATTTTTCCTTAATTCTCGAGTGATCTGATTCAAATAAATTATCAGCTAAACGATGCCAGAAATAAAATGTAATCTTGACAATTTCTGTTTCATGATAAGCTGTGCACTCGGCTATACTTTCTACTATACTTTGAAAAGCTTCAGCATGTTGAACGATCAGTTCCATATATGATTCACCAGCTTGCGTGAAAATACGACAATACCCTCGTACTTGATCTTCATCGTCTTCTTCTATCGCTATCTTTAATGAATCTCTTAAAGGTAATAAACGTGGATATATTTTTTCAATTACTGGCATAGAATCAGGAATTTCTCGAGTTTCACTAATAATTCTACAAACAACATCAACTGCTACATCGAATAATTCATTTGATTGCAAAGCATCGAATGAAAGTACTAAAAATGGATTATTTTCCAAATCACCAATTGCAATATAACCAGAATAAAGCCAACTTTCCAAACATTCAAACCCTCTTATTTGATAATCAGGATTGTTGCCTAAATATAATCAAAAAAAAAAAAAAAAGAATTAAAGTAAAATGCTATTTAATTATAATGGAATTATGTATAATTATTTTTAAAATATGATTTACCTAAATTCTGTAAAAAAATTAAGAGCATTTGAAGTACTTCATTAGCATTATTTGTCAATAATTCTTTGGATCTTACTCGATAATTTTCGTCCTANAATAAAATGTAATCTTGACAATTTCTGTTTCATGATAAGCTGTGCACTCGGCTATACTTTCTACTATACTTTGAAAAGCTTCAGCATGTTGAACGATCAGTTCCATATATGATTCACCAGCTTGCGTGAAAATACGACAATACCCTCGTACTTGATCTTCATCGTCTTCTTCTATCGCTATCTTTAATGAATCTCTTAAAGGTAATAAACGTGGATATATTTTTTCAATTACTGGCATAGAATCAGGAATTTCTCGAGTTTCACTAATAATTCTACAAACAACATCAACTGCTACATCGAATAATTCATTTGATTGCAAAGCATCGAATGAAAGTACTAAAAATGGATTATTTTCCAAATCACCAATTGCAATATAACCAGAATAAAGCCAACTTTCCAAACATTCAAACACTCTTATTTGATAATCAGGATTGTTGCCTAAATATAATCAAAAAAAAAAAAAAAAGAATTAAAGTAAAATGCTATTTAATTATAATGGAATTATGTATAATTATTTTTAAAATATGATTTACCTAAATTCTGTAAAAAAATTAAGAGCATTTGAAGTACTTCATTAGCATTATTTGTCAATAATTCTTTGGATCTTACTCGATAATTTTCGTCCTATATTATGCATATAATGATGTAAATAATTCGTGTATATATATATATATATGGTTAGAAGTATTTCGAAAATTAATTTAAGAAATGAAAAATGAAAAAGAAAAAAAAAAAAGAAATTTTATGTTCACCGATATAGGTATTCGATTATTTGTAGTAATTTCTTCAGGTAAAATTTTAAGAAACTCTAATAAACATTTCACAGTAACAGGATTTTTACCGTACAATTCTGTAAGTTGAGGAAGAACATTTTGCCATTCAGGCATCTGGAGTGCCAACGCTGCAAGAGAAAGACATATTTGAGTGATAATATTTCGAGGACCGTCATGGTATTGATAAAGAATTTCTAAAAGCGAATCGCGAAGGGAAGTGCGAGCGGCACTATCGAGTTGATGCAAGTCGAGAGTTATCTAATATTAACGACCCAATATCAGTCGAAATTCAAAAATTAAAATGTTGAGGGATCAAATTCAAAAGGATAGATTTACCGGTCAGGGACGATAGTTTCGCTTCTACTCTATGAGTTAAAGGTTATTACAAGAAGTTATTGTATCCATACCTTTTGTCGAAATGTTCGAGCAGCGAAGTGTCGAGCGGTTTCAGGCGTTGAATGAGGAGATCTTAACATTTGGTTTGAAATCGCCCATGCTTCCGGCTGTAGAAAAGAAAACGGTTTGGAAGGTCTTTATAATGCTTGTGACGAATTCGAAAATTGTTGTTGTTATTAGTTTCGATCAGCGAATCTCCAATAAATTACCGTCTTCTGAAAAGCTTGTAACCATTTATCAGCCTGTTCTCTTCTTGCTTTATCACGAGAGGTATATAAAGCATTCACTTCCGTTAAAAATGCCTCTGTCGTGTCACTCATTATTCGCTAACAAAGAATACAAGGATCGAAAAGATATAATGGGATATAAGTTACACGCGAAAGGAACTTTTATAAAATATTTTAAATATTTTAGTACCACTTCAAATAATATGTGGCTGGTGCATAAATCGTTAACCAACATAAAATAGTCAATACAATCAATACAAACTACTTAAACTACTCCTCAAACTACTCAAATACTTCAACTACTACGTAAATTTTTTATCACTTTTACCACTTTTTGTCTTATTTTAAATTTATAATGGCTCTTAGACGTATCCAAAAGGTAGTTTTTTTTCTTTTTTTTAACTTGAATATGTATTTTACATTCATCCTTATATATATATATAAATATATATTTCATTTTCATATAGGAATATGCTGAACTTTCTAGAAATCCACCAACCGGAATCAGCGCAGGTCCTACCGACGACGAAGATTTGTTCAGTTGGACAGGTAATATTTGAGATTTTATAATCTACCTTTTAACTTTTTGACTAAATATTGATTTTTCTCTCTCTCTTCTTTTTTTTCATATCACAGGTACGATTCTTGGACCTGTAAGTTTATTATAATTTATTCATATAATATTTTTTTTTGTATTTATGTTGTGTTTTTAAAGCTTTTGATTTTGCATTTATTCTTTACAGTCAAATAGCCCTTACAAAGGTGGCATTTTTAGGCTCAAGATTGAATTCTCTCAAGATTATCCATTTAAACCTCCATCAGTAAGTGTACTAAATATATATATATAAATATATATTTTTTGCAAATAAAAAGTTTTATCATATTAAATTTCATCATATTAAATTTCATCATATTCTTCAGGTCAAATTTATTACAAGAATATATCATCCAAATATTGACGACGATGGCTCGATTTGCGTAAATCTGTTAAAAACAGATGTGTGGAAGCCTGCTACCAAAATTTCTCATGGTAAATATTTTCTATTTGAAATATTGAAATAATTTTTTTTTAAGTAATAGGATCGAGATTAATATATTATATATCTCTTTTTTTTAAAGTGCTTGAAGCCATTTTAAGTCTTCTTGAAAATCCAAATCCTGACGATGCACTTGTATCTTCTATAGCAGAGATTTATAACATAAACAAACCAAAATTTACTAAGACAGCTAAAGACTATGTTAAAAAGGTTCGTTTATGACTTAATAATATTTATAATATTTTGTTTCAAGTCTTTTTAATATATTTTTTTTTAATTTAACAATTTTTTATCTCTTCAAAAGTTCGCATCTACATGATAATCTTGGCCGAAGATCATAAGTTGAGATTCGTTGCAACCTCAAACAATATTCACTTTTTTTTCGTTTCATTCTATCAATTTCATATTTCTATTCAGTAAATGAACAATATATACAATATATAGATTATTTTACATGTCATCTTTGCAATATATCGCAGAGCGATTCCTGATTAAATCATAATATATATTTTTTTTTTAATATATAATAAATTTGGTAATTACTTTTAGAAAAAATTGATTGATATTTTTCAATGAAACTGTAATTTTATTTACATATAATAACTTTTGCTGTTATCATAGAAGAATTCTTAAAGAGATAATTTAAGAAGTAATTAAAAAACGATCTAAGAAGTAATTTGGTTATTTTGTAAATATAGATCATTCATTAAATTAACGATATTTAAATAAATAAAAGAACACTACTATTTTATTTTAAAGTAGATAGATTATGGGATTAAGTCCTATTTGAGAAAATTATATCATGATTTTTTGAAGTATTAAAAATATAGATCGAAGGAGAATTAGTAAGGTTAATCATCAAATAAAATATAAAATTTATTTCATTTAAATATTTAAAAATGTAAAATGTATGAACTTCCGACCCTTCCAATAAATAATAAATAATGAGATATATTGGAAAAAAGGGTACTGAGGTGTTCAATTAAAAAAAAATTATTTAATATTCGCAACTCATTTTGACACTCTATTATCAATTTGTAATTATTATATATTATGATATAGAGCAACACTGAGGCGATTGATTATTTGTATTGGAATTATTATTCGTTTACCTGTCTAAATAAAATTTAATCGATTGTTCTGTTCTTAAAATGTTTAACGTAATTTTTATATATTTTCAGATTTCTTTACTGGATGATGATGCGAAGGTATTAAATTTATCAATAAATAATGATTAGTTTGTGATAAGAAAATTTTGTGTACCTACATTTTTTACAGTCTTTACATGCCAATATGTACCAAAAAAAATGGTATCTAGGTCAACACCTTGTTTTTATCTCAGAAAGCCATCATATGTTGAATGATCAAAAATTGGAAAAATTTTGGTTCAAATTGAATCTGCCAATTTGCAAATATACCTGCCTGTTTTTGGCTGGCTATTTGTGAATGATCTACAAACCTCCACAAATATCCTTGACTATTTGCAAATATTCCTTGCCTATTTTTTTCTCATTCAACATGTGATAGCAAATCCATTAAAGGACAGGTTCAACAAGTCTTGAGAAAAACTGGAATAGGAAAAAGTTTCATTAACAAAAAAAAAAAAAAACAAACTTCAAAACTTCACCAACTTACCCATTTAAATTGATTGCCAAGCTCTGCAACTTGACCNTGTAATTATTATATATTATGATATAGAGCAACACTGAGGCGATTGATTATTTGTATTGGAATTATTATTCGTTTACCTGTCTAAATAAAATTTAATCGATTGTTCTGTTCTTAAAATGTTTAACGTAATTTTTATATATTTTCAGATTTCTTTACTGGATGATGATGCGAAGGTATTAAATTTATCAATAAATAATGATTAGTTTGTGATAAGAAAATTTTGTGTACCTACATTTTTTACAGTCTTTACATGCCAATATGTACCAAAAAAAATGGTATCTAGGTCAACACCTTGTTTTTATCTCAGAAAGCCATCATATGTTGAATGATCAAAAATTGGAAAAATTTTGGTTCAAATTGAATCTGCCAATTTGCAAATATACCTGCCTGTTTTTGGCTGGCTATTTGTGAATGATCTACAAACCTCCACAAATATCCTTGACTATTTGCAAATATTCCTTGCCTATTTTTTTCTCATTCAACATGTGATAGCAAATCCATTAAAGGACAGGTTCAACAAGTCTTGAGAAAAACTGGAATAGGAAAAAGTTTCATTAACAAAAAAAAAAAAAAACAAACTTCAAAACTTCACCAACTTACCCATTTAAATTGATTGCCAAGCTCTGCAACTTGACCAGACCCAATCCAAATTCTTGAATAATCTTTGTACTCATTAAAACATACTTCTTATAGGATGCAAAGATGTAATCCCATTGGTAAATGCTATTATTGTAAAGATCAAGAAGTCACCTACCAACTACTTAACCTGAACCCTACAGTGTAGAGCCTGCACATCAAGAATCAGTCAAATTTTTGATATTTTTTGATACATATGGTCAAAAATTTTGTCTACTTACAAATTATATCCGCCCGCTTTTTTCTATTTACAAATTATCTTAAAATTTATCCTTACTTATTTACCAAAAAAATTAACTGTTTTTTTGTCATTAGGACTTTTTATTCTATTTCTTAATGTCTATTATGATTATAACATGGAAGAATGCATAATCCACGTTATTGTCTTGATAACTGGAACACATTCCGGTCTTTGAACACATGAAATTGTCCAATCTTCTTCATTAAAAGTAATATACGCTTAACTTCAAACATTTTCAAACATAATCGTTATGATCAGATAATGTTTTTTATACTTACGTGAAAAGTTGTCCTAGAAAAGTTCACATCAAGCAATAACAGATTAAAGAGTCACTGTGATATGGTAGGTAACTGCATCTGAGCGTGATTGGATCATCAACAACTATCAAGCGCGATGAGTCAACAAATTGATAAAAATAACGATAACACTATTATTATTATTCAACTTCAAAAGTTTCCAGAGCAGAGACTGCCATAAATTGTTGTTGGATTGGGTCTATCCCTTTGGTTCGTTTTCGTTTGTTCAAACGTGTCCTAAGTAAAACGTGGCAATTGGATTATCGACAAGATTGAATAACATTTGAGTATCACGTGCTCTTGGAGATCGCGATCAATGGAATTAAGATATGCTTGGTAAGAAAAGGAAATATTTAAAAACTTTAAATACATTTGAAATTTACTATCAAAACAATTTTATTTATTTTTTTTTCAATCATAAAGTTTAAGCGAAGAGGAAGATTATATTGATATATGTGAAAAAATAAAATTAATATATATGAATGAAAATTGCTAAATGTCACCGTAGGTGATTTTCACCACTGGGCAAAATTAAATTTGTATGGGCAAAGTTAGGATTAGGGTTGATCAAGGAATTATGAAATTTTGACAATCACCTGTGATATGTAATAGCAGAAAATCATACATAATGGTTGATTGATTCAACTGATAAAAGATGGGATAGCGATAATTTTGATCTACCGATATTGTAATTCTGTAATTCGTAACTGTAAAAATACCAAATTACCAATACTAAACAGAAAAAAAAAGGAGCCCAAACAATCTGAGAAGGGGTGAAAATGGAAACAAAGACAAATGAAGTTTATGAGTTAGGGAGGCGGTAAAGGAAGTTAGCAAATTTTGTGCCATTACAGACCAGCCAACCAAAAAACATACATTCTCGGGAGTATCAGGTATCACAGCAAATCAGACAAGGTAAGAAAAATTTTTGCATGCGGAAAACTTGTTTCTGTGGTGACAAATATTATATTAATAATCAAACGGAAATGGTATCTTTAGATACAATTTATTTGACGCGCACATGATATTATTATTAGAAGACTTTTTTATTAAAGTTATCAGAGAGAACGAATAAGTATACTTTAATTAATTTTATTAATTTTATTATTGATAGGTGTGAGTTCAAGCTCGCCGGACAATAAAATTACACTTGTAAACGTGATTTGGATGTAATGCTAACTTAAGAAATCATTAGATTAACGTAACAAACTATCACCTAAATTTGAACTCGTGTTGAACATTGTGAGTTAACAGTTAGATTACTAATGTGTTACTCGGAGACCCGCATTTTCTTTCAACCACATCAGGTTGAAAACTCATTCTCAGTGCCTCTATATCTTTATTCCCGAACTTAAAGGCCAAATAGGAAGGGTAGAGCTTACTTCATCATCGGAAGAAGAAGAGAGCTCAATCGTAGACTTGGTTCTTTTTTTGAAAAGTTGGAAAAGACTTTTGGTTAGAGAATGCGTCGTGATGCAGGTCGAGAAACCCCACAACAAGACTAACCAATTTTACGAACAACGAAACCCAAAAAAACAAAACGGACGCTTGATCGGATTAAACTTTTCTTTTCTCCGCACAACATACATGCGTACGTATACACGCATACAAAGTGATACATATTCCTATGTACTTTGAATGATGTCATTAAAAACTCATTTTTGGGAATAAATATTTTTAAATTTTTTGTGGGAGCAAATTATTCTTTGGTTTTAGTTCCATTTCTGAATAAAAATTTTAAATATAGATTTATTATAAAATTAATATTATTAAAAATTTTAAAATATTAAAAAAATTTTAATATTGTTTTAAAATTTTTAATAATATTATTATTTATAATAAAAAAATTTAATACCTAAAAATTTAATGGAAAAGATAATAAAACTATTATTCCGTTTTACCAAATAATATTATTATCATTATCTAAAAACCAATTCCTTGAAGGAATTTAGGAATTTTACAAAAAAAAAAAAATTATAATTCATAAAAAAAAATGCATTTTATCTTTCAAATTCACTACTCGAACTGTACAAATAATCCTCTCTCAAAAGAATTCTCACAATATACAAATGTTTTAATAATCATAATATCATTTTTAATATCGACTTTAGGAGTATTAACGGCATTAGTATTGTCAAGTCGACGTATTTCACAATCGGGAGAAATAAATTGGTTTAATTTAATAAGTTCGGCTTTTAGTATGGGATTTGTTGGAATATGGGCAATGCACTTTATAGGTAATTAAATATTTGTTTTTTACGGAATTAAATTCAAGAAAAAAATATAATTATAATGATTTTACGTTTATCATAACATTTTAGGCATGAAAGCATTAACACTTGAGGATTGTGCTTCTCATAAATTTCACCCAGTAATATTTAATTTATGGTAATAACATATATGTATATATTGTGGATATATATATATATTATTTATTTATTTATCCGTAACTTTGCCAATCCTTTCGTCAATCTTTTCGTGTCTATATTTTCGTTTATATTTTTCGTGTCTATATTTTCGTGTCGTATGTTTATCTTTTCGTCTACCTTTTAATAAATAAAATAATTGTTTCGTAAAATTTTTTTAGGTTTACAATATTTTCAATAATAATTCCCATAATAGTACTTAACATGACATTTTTCATGGTTGGAAATCAACCAAACCTAACAAGAATACTATTTGGTGGTACATTCGCAGGAACATGTTTGGGTACGTAAACTTGTTTATTTGTTTATTTATTTATTTATTAAATTAATTTTTTAATTATTATTATTTTATTTTTATTTTATTTTATTAATTATCCTTTTAAATCTTTTATATATACCTTTTATATTATAGCATTTATGCATTATAGTAGTCAATTTGCCATAAAATATTATCAAATTCATTACAGTGCATATTGTTTAATTTCCAGTATAATAGTTGCGGCATTATCCAACAATTTTACATTATTTATTTTCTTTCGATTACAAAATCGGTGGCAAAATAGTTGGATCAAAAAACTTGGATACGCAATGTCAATAGGAATATCTTTATGTGCAATTCATTTAATCGCCAGTATCGGTACTCGATATTTTAATACTGGTGAAGAGGGGATTAAATTCGATACGGAAAATTCATCGGGAACGATAATTGGTTGTAAGTAATTTATTTATTTATTTATCTAATTATTTATTTTTCATTACATTATTTAAAATTGTTAAAATTTTTTAAGTAATATGTTTAGGATCGCTGATGACATGTATGATAATTATAATAATTGCTCAATACAAAGAAAGAAAATATAAACGACACGCACAAAATGTTTTATTGGGTGTAGCAATTTATAATGATGAAGGAATGATATTAGTAACAAATGAAGGACATTTACCGTATAGAAAGATTACCAACGATAATGATCGACAAGTAAGAATTCTAATAATATTTTATAATATTTTAATATCTAATAATATTTTAATAGTATTTTAATTATTATTATTATTATTATTATTATTAGAGTTTGAATGAAGAATTTACCCCATATAATTCAGTATTCCAATGGATATATCGATTAACTCATGATTGGGAAAGTATTAAGAAGTGGCTTCCACATATTGAAGCTTATATTCAAAAATCCAATTCACCTTCAACCATAAAACCATCATCATCCATCACATCATTTATAACACAATTCGTCACCAATAATAATAATAATAATAATAATAATAATAATAATTCAATTCCTTATTCGATACGATTTCGAGGGATGTTTATTCATCATGCCAAGTTATTATCTGAATCTTTAAACATTTCACTTGAAGAATCTGGAATTCTTTATGATCGAATTATTAATATCGGAATCTCTAAGAATGTAAATGATAATAATAATATAAATAATGTTAATGAATTGAATGAATATAATGAGAATAATAATCGTAAAGGGAAAGGAAAAAGAAAAGAAAATGATTTAGTGATTAAAGTGACGGAATACCAAGATATTAATAATGACAATAATGATAATGATAATAACAATAATAATAATAGTAACGAAAACAACAACAACAACAACAATAATAATAATGATAATAAAGAAATTCCAACCAACTCTGGAAAAGGCCAAATGTTATTTCTAGTAAAACGGATTAATAATAATAATAATAATAATAATAATAATAATCATCATCATCATCTTTTTAATCCTCTTAATCGTAATATTGAATTATATAGCTCATATAATTATAATAATTCATATAATAGTTTTAGTAACTTTAATAACAGTAGCTGCTCATATAATAATAATAATAATAATAATAATAATAGTAACGAAAACAACAACAACAACAACAATAATAATAATGATAATAAAGAAATTCCAACCAACTCTGGAAAAGGCCAAATGTTATTTCTAGTAAAACGGATTAATAATAATAATAATAATAATAATAATAATAATAATAATAATAATAATAATAATGATAATAATAATAATAATAACAACTACAATGATAAAATTATCAAAAAATTTTATAAATTAGGGTACAAATTTGTTTCACCTCTAACGATTGCACCCGAAATGGCCAACCGAATTGGAATTCCTTCAATACAAATGCAAGATTATTTAGAAAAAATGAGAGTTTATTCTGTTAATGGATTAACTCGGGAATTGGAAGCGAATTGTGTTTATACTGGATTATTTGTTACTAGAAATGATAAATATATTATTGATAAAAATAATAATAACAATAATAATATTTTACAAATTTTAGTAATGGAAAAATCTCATCATCAAATTCCTATTTCAAAATTACCTACAATTAAAAATATCAGTAAAATCGAGAAAGAATATATTAAACGTAAATCTGGAACATTTGTTGATGATTTATTGTCCCAATTTGAACAAACATTTTTTGGTTCGACTTCAAATAATATTTACTATAGGGGAGAACGAGATGAAGAAGAAGGAAGTAGCACTAATCTTAATAATGCTAATAGTGATGATTATAATAATATTAATAATAATAATAGTAATATCAATAATAATATCAATAATAATAATAATGATAAAAAGAAGAAGAAGAAGAATAATAATAATAGTGATGATGATTATAGTGATGATGATAATAATAGGAAAGATAAAAATATAACTGATCTTTTAGATGGATTTCGATATGATTTGATACAGTCAATACTTCATTTAATTCGTGCCGTTGACGACGATCTCTTGTATTCTGAAGCAAAATTAGTTCCTATAATATTTGATATTCCTATTGAAAATGATAAAAATGATAAAAATGATAAAAATTCTGAAAGAATAAAGAAGAAGAAGAAGAAGAAGAAGAAGAAGGAAAGATTAAAGATGAATGAAAGAATAAAGAAGGATAAAAAAATAAAGAAGAAAGATAATGATTATGATAACATTGATAACATTCAAGCATCAACATCATCACCATCATCACCATCATCATCACCATCATCACCATCGTCACCATCATCATATTATTTAAATCTAGATTCAAATTGTTTTCGAACATCCCAAAATTCATTTATTGTAGATAATAATAATAATTATTCATCAGCATCAACCACCAAAAGAAAATCATCATTAAATACCGAAAGAATATCAACTTTATCAAATTTTTCTACTAATGCATCAACTATTGTAACTTCATCTTTATCACCTCGATTACCTCCAAGTAAGAATATGATAACTCCTGATGACGATGATGATGATTATGATAATAATGGTGATGATATCAATATTGATATTGATTTAAATAAAGATGTTAATAATGTTGATATTGATTTTAATAATGATGTTAATAATGATGACGATGTTGATAATGATGAGAATGATGAGAATGATGAGAATGAAGAAGATATTGAAATTGTAACTGATATTAAAAAATCAGCCAAATTAATAATATTTCATTTAAAATTATCTCATCAAGTAAAACCAAAATTAATCAATGGTGAAGTTTGTTTTATACCTTTTGGAATATTTAAACTTTGTCAAGAAATTTTGTATTATAATAATGAAAATGAATTAAAAAATTGGCGAAAAAATGTTGACGAAGTAATAGGTGGTTATAATAATGATAATAATAATATGAATAATAATAAGAATAATAATGATGATGATAAAAATAATAATAAAAATAATAATAATAATGAGAATAATAATAATAATAATGAGAATGATAATAATAATAATGAGAATAATAATAATAATAATAATGAGAATAATAATATTAATGAGAATGAGAATAATAATAATAATGAGAATAATAATAATAATGAGAATAGTAATAATAATGAGAATAATAATATTAATGAGAATAATAATAATGAGGTGATGATAAATGACGATGTGACATTAAATATTGAAAATTCTAGTGAAATTATAGAGATGGATTTTATCAACAACAAAAATGATACCAAAAATTCTGAACAATTTCAAGAAAAACGATGGTATCATATCGTTATTGAAGAATCATATAATAATAATGATAATAATAATAATGATAATGATAATGAATAATAAATAATAGAGAATTATGATTATATAATTATTTATTATACATTACATTATTATTATTATTATTATTATTATTATTATTATTATTATGTATGTATCTTTGTACTTTATGTATGTATGTACGTGCGTACTTGATGTATGTACTTTATGTTATGTTATGTATATAGTTTAGTTCCGTCGTTTAAGTTTATCCGACAAATTCTTATTATAGAGCTTCTACTCATGTATTTATAATATGTATTTAGAATATGAATTTAGAATATGTATATTACCGTATATGAATAATAGATTATAGTATGGCTTTTTATGTATTTTTAAACAAAAATAAGTGAATTCCCTCTCTCTGTCTAATAATAATAAAGAAAATTTTCTTATATTACATTCGATATATATATATATATATATATATATATATATATATATTATAGTTTTAATGATGTAAATGATATTTCTAATAAAATATTACCACTCGATGAGAATATTCAAATAAACATTTCTCCGATTGAAATTTTATACTTTTTAATTTTTTTAAATGGAAATCAAAAAATATACTTTATTATTATTATTATTATTGAAACTTTGTTACATTATATCATATCATATTATATTAAACATATATTTAAACTCTTCTTTTTTTTTGATAATAAAAAAAAATTCGGTTGTCTCTTAAAATGTCAAACTTGTCGTCGTCTTCGTTATCAGACAATAACGATACATCTTTCTTTCCATCATTTTTTTTACAAAGAGGAAATAATAATAATATCAACAATCACAACAATCACAACAACAACAACAACAACAACAACAATAACAATAATAATAATGAACAAGCAGTCGTTGTTGCAAGATTAAGAAAACATCTTGAAGTTATCACGGGTATTCCATATTAATTATATTATTATAATTATAATTATAATTATTACTACATTCACTTATTCGTATTATATTATTATAATTATTATTATAGCTTTAGTTAAAGATGTTCATGAGAAGTTAAATAAAGATTTATTAGATTCAAGAGGAATACAAGATTCTCTAAAAGAAATACAACGTGATGTAGAAAAATTTTCGAATTTGCAACAATCAGCGAAATATTATGAATTAGCTGATGAGATAGATGAATTGGGTAAAAAAATATTATTATTGTGCAATAAATAAAAAATATAATAAATAAAATAATTATTGTAAATAAAATATTAATAAATAAATTATTGTGAATAAATTTTATTATTATTATTATTATTGAATAAAAAATATATATAAATATTGTGAATAAAAAAAATATTAATTTCTTAGGTGTCGGTTTATGGAATTCATCAATTGCATTAAGATCGAGTTGTTTATCTAATGGAACGACAACTTATAATGAATTAATAGCATCACGTAAGTTAAGTTTTTTGTTGAATAAAAAAAATTTGAGAGAAAATGTTTAAAAGTAACAAATTTATGTTTGAAAGTTCGACAGACAGGATTTTATATGATCCAAACTGGAACTGGAGCGAATTCCATTACTACTGAATCCAAAAGTACAATAAATAAATTAATTAATTTCATGCAACCTTTTTCACAAATTATGATTAAAAAATGTTTTCTTTTTTACAGCTGCAGTGAAATTACTTATATTGGTTAATAAAGTTGGTAAGGCATGGTTAGATTGTGGAAGAAGTGATAAAGCTGATGAAGTTTTGCGATCAATTACTTCGGTATTTTTTTTATAGGCAATATCTATATCAAATCTTTACAATAATCATATAAAAGAGGTTTCTTTTTAACAAGAAATTAATGAATTATTATAAATATTTTAACAATATCAATTCAATTTAGCTTGAAGATTCAATACTTTCTTCTTTTTCTTCTTCCTCTTGGCATGATAAAAATAATAATAAGAACGATTATAAGAATGATTCTAAGAATAATAATAAGAATAATAATAACAATTCTGCCAAAGATCTAAACTCAAAATCAACTGCCTTGATTCTATATTACGCGTATCGTGCGGAAGCTGTGAGCATTATTATAATCACAGTGTTATAGTATTATTATGGATTAAATAAAATATTTTTATTTATTTTTTATTTTATTTTTTATTTATTATTTATTTATTTTTTATTTATTTTTTTATCTATTTATTTATTTTTATTTATTTTTTTATTCATATCAATTTTAGGCGTGGAAATTGACAAATAGTCATGTAGCAAATTTAATGATTCAACATGCTACTGGTATATGAATTCATTCATTTTTATTATTCACATAAAAATATAATCCAGATTAACATTAATTATTCTTTAAGATCGAAGATATTTGGATCATGTTGCGACCAAAGAGGTAATATATATATGTTTTCTTCTTTTCTTTTCTTTTTTTTTATGATGAGAGATGATTCTGTATTGTAATTAATTATTAATTATTATTTAATCTTTAATAATATTATTTTAAGATTGAAATTTTGTGCCAAGTATGTTATACGGTCGGCAATCAAGCTTTACGAGAAGGAAAAATTAATGATGCAATAAAGTGGTTAAGAATATGTTATGAATTAATATTTGAAAGGATGTCTTCTCGACAAATGAATAATAATAATCCTAATCGAATTAAATTTCTGGTACCTGTTTCATTCATTTTCTTTTGCATTTTTATCTTTACATTTTACAATTCTTTATTCCATTTCTTTATATAATAAAATAAATAAAAATAATTTTATGAAATTAAATTAGACAATCACGTTAAATACTCTAGGTATAATAATGATTTATTGTTATGTTATTATTATTACGACAACATTTACCAATAGATATTTATTTATTTCACTAAATAAAATTTAACTTATAAAAAAACAAAAAAAAAACCCCAAATAAAAATAAAAGCCACATGTTATTTAAAGAATTCTACTCACGATGAATCTAATATTGAACTCGCAGAAAATGTCATAAATCTTTGTTTAGAGGTACTATTTTTATTTTTATTTTTTTCATTACATTATTATTTCAATATTTGAAGAACGGAACGAATTTTTTAAAGAATGATTTAATTGATTATTAGGAAAATCCTGTTGATGTATTAGCATGTTCAATAAAACTCAAGATAATGAAAAAAAGAAATATAAATAAAATACAATTTGAAGAAGGTCTGTTGATAATGATAAACAATATTATTATTATAATTATTATTGATTAAAAATTACGAAATAAGAAATATTAAATAATAAAAATTAAATTATTCTTAATATTTAAAAGTGTATATAAAATTAATGCGGACAGCTCAAATTACAAAAGAGAATTTGAAAGTGTGAGTGGGTATCTAGAAATTTCAATTTTTTAAATAATAAATTATATTATTCTTATATTAATTATTAAAATATAAAAACTTGATTAGGTTGTTAAATGTCGCTCACGTAGCGAGCGAGATAGAGTAAGAAACAAGAAATTATTTACATTTTTATTCAAAAAGTTAATAATAAAGATAATGATATCTATTTTTTTTTTGTTATATGAAGTGTGATTATGGCACTTAGAGGAATGGATATTTTAATAGAAGAAAAACTTTCAGACATAAGAAATATCGATTTTATAGAAAAGGCGATCGTCACGAAATTTCATATCTTGGTTAATATTGAATTATCAGGAAATTTTGAATTAAATGATGCTATAAGAAGTATTGAAGTAACCTTGGGATGTATGTTCACCACTCTCCTAATAAAATTCGATTTTATTATTATCCCCTTTATTATCATTATTATTAATGAAAATATTGAAATATGTGATCGCTTGATTTTTTGATTTTTATTTTAAAGTTGAACAACGATACGGAATCTTAATTGGACATAAGACAAAGATGGCTTGCCAACTGGTATATATATATATATATACATATCATATATACTTTTTAATCCTATCTTTTCTCTCTCTCACTCCCTTTCTCTTATATTTAAATTATCGATTTTTAGATACTTTGGCAAAATGGTGACCAAAATTATATAGTAAGATGAATGATCTATTTATACACGTAACGTATAATATAAATAATATAATAACAACATATAATAATACAATACATTACATAACAATAATAACACCTAATAGGATTTAAAATATGGTCTCGCAAGAANTATGAAGTGTGATTATGGCACTTAGAGGAATGGATATTTTAATAGAAGAAAAACTTTCAGACATAAGAAATATCGATTTTATAGAAAAGGCGATCGTCACGAAATTTCATATCTTGGTTAATATTGAATTATCAGGAAATTTTGAATTAAATGATGCTATAAGAAGTATTGAAGTAACCTTGGGATGTATGTTCACCACTCTCCTAATAAAATTCGATTTTATTATTATCCCCTTTATTATCATTATTATTAATGAAAATATTGAAATATGTGATCGCTTGATTTTTTGATTTTTATTTTAAAGTTGAACAACGATACGGAATCTTAATTGGACATAAGACAAAGATGGCTTGCCAACTGGTATATATATATATATATACATATCATATATACTTTTTAATCCTATCTTTTCTCTCTCTCACTCCCTTTCTCTTATATTTAAATTATCGATTTTTAGATACTTTGGCAAAATGGTGACCAAAATTATATAGTAAGATGAATGATCTATTTATACACGTAACGTATAATATAAATAATATAATAACAACATATAATAATACAATACATTACATAACAATAATAACACCTAATAGGATTTAAAATATGGTCTCGCAAGAAAATGGTTTTTGTTAGCGTACAAATGGATGGCTTCAGGTCAAGTCGATGGCCATAATGCTGCAATTTTACAAAGGTAATAAAAATTTATATTCATTCCATTTTATTCTCGTTCACAGAGTCGTGCATGATTCTATATAATAATTATAATTATTATTTATTATTATTATTATTATTATTTATTATTATTATTAATTATTCGCTTAGAAAAATTGCACTATGTTATCTTGAAGAACATTTACTTGCAGATGCAATTGAAGCTATTCATCAAGCTCAAACACATGAATCAAATTCTGCTGCAAATTTTTATGTATTATTTCACATCGCCATCGAAAGGCGACAGATTGAACAAGGTCTTAATATCTATAAATTTAATGTATATAATTTACATATAATTTACCAATAATTTTACTTGTAATCTATAATTCAGCAATTCAACATTTACACGAAACGTGTAATGGAGAAGGATTTCACGGAAGCATGCTTGCAATGGCCGCTAATGAAGCTTATCGAAAAGGTCAAAAAATAATTCTCATTGAAGCATTAAAGGAAATTTTAACTAAACATAGAAATGGTGACGAAATAGCTCACGTTGATATATTTATTTTACTTAGGTATATTATTAATATTATACTGTGTTATAATAATAATAATAATAATAATAATAATAATAATAATAATAATAATAATGATATTTAAAGTTATTTAAAATATTTCTCTATCTAGATGCTTAATACGAATGACTAATAGTTCACTTTCTAAAAATGAATCAAAAGAAGGGTTTGTAACTAAAATTTTATTATTTTGAATTTACGTGCGTGATAATTATTAAATTTATTTATTTTTTATTATGAAGAATCTCGCTTAAGGATTGTATATGTGGATATTTTGAACTTGGTAAATTTATATTTTTTCATAAATTAATTGTTTAAAAATCATTATTATATTAAAATTGGTATTATTCAAATTTAGCATCGAATTTATTCGAATCATATGACGAAAATACCATTGTTCATTATGAAAACGAAGGCTATGTGAAGCAAATCAATAAAATATCTTTGAAAGATCTTGAATGGTTTTTCAAGATGGGTGAGTGAATTTCTTTATTTATATAAGAGATAATATTTTTAATTTACAGATTATTATATATTGATCAAAATATTTTTGTTTAAATAAAATAAGCATGGAATATAGCTCTAGAATTTTGTCAACAAGCAGAAGGAGGTAGTGACTTATTAGCTATTCGTTTATTTGATGTTGCTTACAAGGTATAGAACAATTATTAAATTTATTTGTAATGAAAATTTTCTAAATTTTCTTAATTATGTTGTTTTTTTTTTTTCTTTTCTTAACGAGCGGTGCGATGTATCCTTCATATATACTATACACATACACATAGTTTCTTTGCAATTATCCAGAAGAAACAATAGAAAATATTAATAGAAAAAAGCTATGCCTTTTTGCTTCTTTATGTGGAAAATTATTTCTTTCTCGGGAACAAGAATCAATCCCTCAAAAGGTATCATCTATTATTTATTATCACCATCTTTCTTCTTCTATCATAAAAAAAATGGTGTCATTCAAAAATTTACCAAAGTAAATATATAATGAATGATAATTATAGAGAGACATATTACAACAAGTTTTAGATAATGTTAACAATTATAAGAAATTGAAAAAAGTCTTGGGCAAACGAAAACGAAATGATGATGATATTCTTGAAAATCAAAGTTCAACGACACAAAGTGATATGATATTAATGATTTTATTCGAATTTGAAGCGAAAGTTAAATTGGGTCTTTGGGACGAATTATTAAAAGTTCTTGATGTAATGTTATCAATAAAAAAATTTCTTCTGTATTAAATTATTTCGTGTATATATATATATTCGTTTATATATTTGTTAGATATATATTAATACTTGAAAATATTTATTTCAGGCAGCTGAAGCATATGATTTTGAAATACCATCAAAAATATTTGAACGTATGGCAGAATTATTAATTAATGAAAACGAATGTCCAAGTACAGGTAAAAATAAATAAATAAATGAATATTTATCTGTTCTTTTTAGTATGTGACATATTCATATTATTCTATTATTCATATTTATTGCTATTTAGTTATATTTTCAACGATACAGGTAAAACTCTATTAAAAATAATATAAAAACATAATAATTTGATATTAATGATTTCTTCTATTTTATAGATTCTATTAAATTCAATAATGAAACGTAAACAAGTAGATTTTGAACAATTCTCGAGATGGTTCCGAATGTTAATAATAACTGTCACGACTAAAAACAAATCTATGGCATTACAATATTTCGATCAGGCATTAGATATTTTAAGTCAAGAATGTTCAAAGGTAATTACAGTATAGTATCGTATGCATTATTTATAAATTTATTAAAATTGTTTTTTTTTCTATTATCGTTCGTTTAAATTTTAACAAAAACATTGCTTTTTGGTCTTTATTAGGGAAAATATCCCGAAGAAGAAATTCAATGGTTAATGGTAAATGCATGGAATAGTGGAATTGATTATTATTCGTAAGTTATTTCACAATTCATTATGACAGAAATTTTATTATTATTACAAGCGTGCGTGAAATAATTCATATTTTCCCATGGAAATTTTAGAGCTAATGATTTTATTAATTCAAAGAAATGGTGTGAAACTGCAATTTTATTTTGCAAGTTTCTTGATAATGGATTACTTTATGAAGAAGAGGTAGGACATATACGTAGTATTTAACAAATTTATTATTACATAAATCTCACTTTCTACTCGTTTACTTCTTTTCACTTTGGATTTTGTGATAGATGAGAAAATCGTATGACGAAATAATAAAAAACTGCGATACAAATTTGATAGATGAGATTTAAAGCAATAAATTATTATTTTTTTTTTTAAAAAAAAAAAAAGATAGGTTTTGTTGTGATTACTACGATTGTTAGATTCAAATAGAAGTGTACAAGAAAATGCAGTTTCGTGAAAATTAATCTAACTCGAAATAAATTTTTATACAAATATAATAATAATAAACAANTTATAAATTTATTAAAATTGTTTTTTTTTCTATTATCGTTCGTTTAAATTTTAACAAAAACATTGCTTTTTGGTCTTTATTAGGGAAAATATCCCGAAGAAGAAATTCAATGGTTAATGGTAAATGCATGGAATAGTGGAATTGATTATTATTCGTAAGTTATTTCACAATTCATTATGACAGAAATTTTATTATTATTACAAGCGTGCGTGAAATAATTCATATTTTCCCATGGAAATTTTAGAGCTAATGATTTTATTAATTCAAAGAAATGGTGTGAAACTGCAATTTTATTTTGCAAGTTTCTTGATAATGGATTACTTTATGAAGAAGAGGTAGGACATATACGTAGTATTTAACAAATTTATTATTACATAAATCTCACTTTCTACTCGTTTACTTCTTTTCACTTTGGATTTTGTGATAGATGAGAAAATCGTATGACGAAATAATAAAAAACTGCGATACAAATTTGATAGATGAGATTTAAAGCAATAAATTATTATTTTTTTTTTTAAAAAAAAAAAAAGATAGGTTTTGTTGTGATTACTACGATTGTTAGATTCAAATAGAAGTGTACAAGAAAATGCAGTTTCGTGAAAATTAATCTAACTCGAAATAAATTTTTATACAAATATAATAATAATAAACAAACTAAAACTTGGAACGTATATTTCAAAACAATAAAAATTTACATTTTTATTTCAAATTTGATTATTATAAAAGAGTTAATTAAAAAAAAAAATAATATCTACAAAAAACATATATTCATAAATCTTTTAACCACTTTTCCTTAACAATGCTGGTTTATGTCGCCTTAGACTTTCCGCAACACCCGTCAAGTGATCAACCAAATTTACTTCAGTAATGATTTGAGAGAATTGGCATTTTAATGAACCTGATGAAGCCGCTGGATGATAAGATTTAGCGATTTCTGCCATTTTTGATAAAGAAGGGCTATTTACGTCTCCGCTGAATAAGATTGTGTAAAGATAAAGTGGTGATCTAACAAAAATAAATAGCAAAAGTAATATGAGTGTAAGTTATTTCAAAAAAAAGATATATTAATAAAATTAGCAAAAATGAAACTTACCCTTTTTGTTTATTCCTTGAACAAATTTGTCTTAATTGACCTTCGGGAACACCACATTCCCCATCGGAACAGAAAATAATAATATTTGTCCTGGAGATTTTCAATATAAAGAATTAATTTTTTGTATATCTATCACATTAATAAGAGTGAAAGTGATGCATAAATAAAAGGTGCACTAACTTTAAAGGGTCAAAATGGTTATCGATAACTGTTCCAGCCTTTTGAATGGCCCGATCGAAATCCGTTCCGCCTCTCGCTACATGTTTAAGCATTTCTTGCATACAGTAATCAGAATTATCCAATTTTTTATTTTCAAATATAATTTCGGAAGTATGATCAAAAAGTATTAAAGAAACTGTATCTTTGGGAGCAGCAGCAACATTTGATGGAGTGTTGGCTTTAACAGTATTAATTCGTGTTTCCAAAAACGAATAAATCTAAAAATTAAAAAAAATTGATATAATTAATGAAATCAAAAAAAAAACATATAATATTATAATATTAGATTATATTTACCGCAGAATAGACTGCACCAGTCCTATTATTATGGTTTTGAATCAACTTTTGGTAAACAGGCGAATTGGCTACTGGTTTTTTATCTGAATAACTCATCGAAGAAGATCGATCCAAAACTAAAACAATATGAAACGTTGCTTCTCTTGTGACAGGATTATCGCAATGGAAATGATGTCCATCCAATGAGACATAACCACAATTTCCCGGAGGAGGTGCTGTAGAATCCACTGGATCATGAAAGATTTCTTTTTGACAATAGGATTTAGTGGGAGTTCCAGTGGATGCATCTGGATCGCTATGTTTTTTATCGTTACATTCGTGATCACATTTAGCAAATTCTTCTTGTTCTTTAGCAGAATAAGGTTCTATAATTGTAAAAAAAAAAACAAATAATAATAAAATAATAAATAAAATTTGGTTGTATGAATATAATAATTAATATTTATCAAAAAATATACCTTTGAATCCTGAACGTTCCCAGAATAAACGATGAGAAATGTAATCCTTAGGTTTATCCGGATCAGGATGAACTTTACCTATTATCAAGAAATGAAATGATAATTGAATTTGAATTATCTGAATTTAAATATTTGTGCATTTACTTAATAAATATGTGTAAATAATTGACTTTACCCTGAATATGTTGTAAATTCTTTTCATTTTTACAATTACTCCCGTTTTGACAATAATCAATATGTCTATGACGGCCTGCATCTTTACAATGCTAATAAGAGTAGTAAAAGAGATAAGAAAACTTCATAATAAAACTTCATTATAAAATATTATTTGAAGAAATTAAATAATCCTACCAGATTACACATAATAAATGTACCATGATCTCCCGACTTCAATTTATGACCACCATATTCAAATGTTTTATCGTCGTCTGAAGTAAATACAGTTTGGATCATATTTCCGTGTGATGTTTCGTGCAATGGTTGCGTGTGACCGTATGGTAATGTGCACTACAAAAAAATTGTTTGTTACCAAATTCGGTTACAAAGTAAAAAAATTTTAAGGAAAAGAAAGACAAGACTTACATAATATTCGCAGTATTTACACTATCAAACAAATTGATACGTTAGATAAAATAAATTATTACAAAAATCAATTATTACTATTACTACACTGACTAAATATTACCTGTACATCGCAAAAATGTACACTCGAATTTTCATCATGAGAGTGTTTTCCGTCGTGCTCGAACGAATTTGGCGGGATTTTTATTTTGCATTTCAATATTTCTTTAACTTGGATATGCTTTAAAAGCAACAGACCATTATATTTTAGATATTTTAGAGACAATGAAGCGAAAAAAATTAAAATAAAGATTAATTACCCTTATAAATGTAATTCTTGATACCAAGCCTTGGTAAACATCCTCTTGCTTCTTAGGTTCGACTTGAACTTTACATACTCCAGGTTCTTCACAATCTTTTTGACATTGATGTTCTTGCCTAAAAATTATCATAAAAAAATTAATAAAAAATATTATTTATCAAATTATATTAATTTTTTGGAAATTTCGCGTAATTATAAATTTACTTGCCCACAAAAATGATTCACCATAGGTTCGGAAAAGGCATGAAAATGATCATCAGATTGACAACGTCTTTGACAGTCAGGAATAGGACATTGAATAGGACATGCACTGTTATTTTCACAATCTAATAAATAAGAAACATTGTGAATATTGTAAATTAAATAATCTGGAGAAAAACAAATAATAAGAAATACGGACGATGAGAGTCATGTTCATCTTCACACGGAATGATACACTGGTTTGGACATTTATAGTCTCCTTTTTGAGTAATAGTTGATAAAGAACAAGGTTCTCCACAATAATGAACTATGAATTATTAAATTATCATTTAGTTTTATTATTAATCACAACCCATTATAATTACTAGTAAAACATACGATTCGCTTGACAAAGATGATTTCCGTCTTCATGTCCAATATCCTTTGAACATTTCTTTTGACAATTTCGTCTAGAACTAAGTTTGCAAGGCTCCCCACACAAATGACTAGCCTAGAAATTTTGTATTTAGTTATGTTAATTATGTTAATTATGTTAATTGTTTAATGATTTCTTGACACTTTACTTTATCACAAGCATGTTTTCCAGAATGCGCAGCTTTGTAGCTACATTGCGGAATCAATCCTCTATTTAAATGAGCTTCTGTAAATTGACAATTTGCATGACATTCATGATCAGTCAAACAATCGTGTTGACCATCTGCATGATCTCGATTTTTCAAACATTTCAAGTTGCAATTTTGACAAGTGAGACCACATAATGTCCAGAAAAGTGAAAATTTGCTAATATCATAAGATATTTCACAAGAAAATTTTTGTTAATTGATAATTATCGACCAAACTACTCTTCACGAACAATTTTTAAAAAAATCTTTACCTAATCTCTTGTTCTAATGAATATCGTCCAATCACAATGTCACTGTTATCCTGCGGAAATTTACTGACATTTTGTGAAAACCATTCTTGCACTCGATGAATTCTTCTTTCAGTTATATATTTGATGAATTTCTCAAAATTGTCAAACCACTCGGAATCATTCGTTGACTCGACTCTAGGCTGAATCTTCTCTTCAAAATACAATCTCAAATCTTTAGAAAGGTCAAGAAAGTCGGGATCCTCATCATAAAGTAAAAGATCTGGGTCATGAAGTAATTCTGTAGATTGATCATAATCTTCAATAATGTCAGATATAGAGATCGTATGATTCTCAATTTCAAGTCCTGTATCATAATTCTGAGAAAATGAAAATGATCAATTATTTTCTGGATCCATGTAAAGATATTTTAATCATCAAAATTACTAACTCTTAATGGTTCTTTTATAGGATCTTTTTGTTCTATTCCAAGAGATATTGCCGTTTGAATAAATCTTCTAAGGTTAGCTACTCGAATTTGTATCAAGTTCTCATCTAATGATCCCCAATCGCAAATCTATAAGAGCAAATAATAAATTAAGTATTTTCTTTTATTAATTTATTTCTCGAGATATATTTATGGTGGAATTGTTGATTTAAAGAATGTAGAAATAAGGTTTACTTTTAATTTAATGATTGCAGCTAATGAATTTGAAATCGAAGAATTACAAAAAAAAAGAAATGAATAAATAAGATCATAACAAGTTTACCTTCAATTTAGCCATAATGACTTTAATATTCTGCAAAAATGTACGAGCATTTTCATATCTTGCTTCTTGTTTATCGAGCATTTTTTTTACATCTTTTAGATTCTTATACCTGTAAATATATATATTTATATCAGAATTAAAATTCAATTTATCTTTGAAAATCACAAAAAATTTTCTTGTGTACTCACCATCTATATTTAAAAATAAATCAGAATATTAAAAAAAAAAATTAATAATAAATTTAGAATTTCAAAAAAACAAACAACGATAAAATAATACTTTACGCGGCATCCGAGAATAGAGCCCAAGGTAAAATAACCAATCCACTTGGGTACATTTTTGTTATGAAATTGTCTTCACCTTCCTGAGAATTATTATTATCATTATTATTGATAATTTCTTTATTTTTATAAATAGTACATCATATTGAATTTCATCAATTGAAACATTTCGTACCTGAGCCACCAAAGTATTAAATCGCAAAGTGAATTCTCTAACGATATCATCCTTATCTTGAGATGGAACATCCTTAATTATAATGCTATACAAATAATCACGAATTTCGACTTATTAAAATTGTTATTCAAATAATCAAAAGATTTTATTTAAAGAATTCTGTACCAGAGTTTAGCCTAAAATAAATAGTATTTATTGTTACTATTATTATTTTTTTTTAAAAAAAGAAATGTAAATCAATAAGTCGCGTTATAAATTTGAGATTTACCTGAAACAATTTAGGATCATTTAACAATAAGGCTCCATCTTGAAATCTTTGAAACATCAAAGACATGTCTCGGTTTATTGAAAATTGATTCTTCAATTATGAAAATAAAACTTTGGTCAATGTGGAATGTATAAAGATATGACAAATTTGAAAGAATTTATCCTTACTTTGAAGAGAATTAAATTTGATACAACTGTGTTGAGTAAAGTTAAAAATAGGTCTAAAGAGAAAAAATTTTGGGATTTTAATAAAGAAATTTCGTATTTAAAATATTCAAGATGATTTTAATTACCTTCTTGTGGTGTTCTTTCGAGAGATCTTAATCCTTCGAAATCAAGCGCGACGTATATATATTCAGGAGTAACAGCNGTATTTATTGTTACTATTATTATTTTTTTTTAAAAAAAGAAATGTAAATCAATAAGTCGCGTTATAAATTTGAGATTTACCTGAAACAATTTAGGATCATTTAACAATAAGGCTCCATCTTGAAATCTTTGAAACATCAAAGACATGTCTCGGTTTATTGAAAATTGATTCTTCAATTATGAAAATAAAACTTTGGTCAATGTGGAATGTATAAAGATATGACAAATTTGAAAGAATTTATCCTTACTTTGAAGAGAATTAAATTTGATACAACTGTGTTGAGTAAAGTTAAAAATAGGTCTAAAGAGAAAAAATTTTGGGATTTTAATAAAGAAATTTCGTATTTAAAATATTCAAGATGATTTTAATTACCTTCTTGTGGTGTTCTTTCGAGAGATCTTAATCCTTCGAAATCAAGCGCGACGTATATATATTCCGGAGTAACAGCTATTTTTTTTTTTTGTTGATTTCAAGACATTAAATGGATATTGAATATTTAATTAAACAAAAAAAAAACGATATTTACCTAACGACATCCATGCCCCCTCAGTGCAACGCTAGTGTTATGCGGACATAAGAGAAATGATAAATAATTTCTTAAAAACTTTATAAAATTTTTTTGACCAAAGTAATAAAATAACAATAAAGTATTCTTACCATGGCAGAGCCGTCGAAAGTAGTCCCAACCAAGTGATTCAGCTAATTTTAAAGAATAATTCTTAATTATGTAAAAACTTATTTGTTAAAATATTATAAAAAACTAACCATATAAGATTTTCCACATGATTGTTCTCCCATACTTGAAACGACTTTAACTTTTCGGCTTCCAAAATGTTTAAATATTCCTTCATACCATCCAAAAGAAATATTTTGCGCTATATTATCCACATGATTGCCGCAACCACTCACGAAATCAAATTGATCTATTTCAGTTGCTGATAAACCATCACGTAGAGGAAGAAGTTGATTATTTCGAGCGACCGCAATCTGGATTGGAATGAGACATGAAAGCTGAATAATCCATTCTCCCAATTGAAATTCTCTGGAATTTTTCTTTAGAAACTTTGGATCTTCAATATCAAGACTGTTAAACGTGGAGACAACTAAAT
This sequence comes from Diversispora epigaea, assembly GCA_003547095.1. Taxonomy (NCBI): domain Eukaryota; kingdom Fungi; phylum Glomeromycota; class Glomeromycetes; order Diversisporales; family Diversisporaceae; genus Diversispora; species Diversispora epigaea. The sequence goes on along the minus strand of PQFF01000565.1, from coordinate 108,096 downwards.
ATAAATTAAGATTTAATTAATAATTATTTTCTAATAATTTATAATAAGTGATGACTTTTTTCAAAAATGAAAATTTACCAGTTTTAAACTTTTTAAGCATTGTTGCCGGTTTTTTGGTAGTGCGTCTTAATTCATCAAACATCTCTGTAATATATTCTTCAAAATTTTCTTGATGTTTTTCAATTTCATCTTCATCTGATATATCTAAAATGACTCGTAAACTTAGAGGTCTGACTTGGTCACCATCCACGCAACCATCAATAGGATATTTTTCATACATTAATCTATATGTTTCAATAAACCCATTAAGTTTGGTTTTGGGTTCTATTTGAAAATCAATCCAAGTGGATTCGATTTTAGGTTGAAAATTGCCAGCTATTTTTAACTCGGTGTCGGAAATAATTTCTAGAACACTATATCTTTCTCCCATCAATACAATATTCTCGCTAATTTTAATATCTCGTTTAAAGTGAGTATTGTTTCCTTTAATCAACGAATAATGATTTTTTGCTGACATGAGTTTGACTCTCCCTAAAGGATTCTTCTTTATTCTCTGTTGGAACCTATATTGCGTTTTTTCGAGGGTAATTTTGACAATTGATGAATAAAAGAGTCTCTTTTCGAAATCAAGTGAAATCAAATGCATTTGGTGTTTATTCATAAACGAGAATTGTAGACATTCTAAATTTTGAAATTCTTCGGGTAAGTCAATAACTGTCAAATTAAATAATTGTTAGTAAATTTTGTTTATTTAAATAATAATGTAAAAATTTGAAGTAATTTTCAACCTACTTTTACTTGCTTCTTGTCCAAAATTTGAACAAAAATACACATAAGCACGTAATATTACTTTTTCATTTTCTTCATTTTCTTCATCAGATGAAAGCTCAGTATCATAATTTTCGGTATTTTCGGTGGTCCTTGCTGATACTTTTTCTTTTACAAAGGCAACAATGCATGCTCCATCAGGAGTACTCGTAACATCAATAGTGTTCACCGGGATTTGGCCAACACTTGGTCGAAATTGGTTAGTCACAAGGTTAAACAATTTTGCTTTTCCTCCATTTTCAATAAGGCAAAGCTCTTCAGTATCTTGAATAAAGAAAAAGTGTTGAATATCTGGAGCTATACCATTATACCACTGACGAACAGAAATATTAGAGTTGCGATTGAAAAGGTTTTTCTTTTCTTCGTCAAACGCGTAAACATTTAACTACACAAAAAAAATAAATATAATATAAAGTTAATTGATACATTTAAAATGAAAAGACAACTTATAAATAATTTAAACTATTTTAAAGTGTTTACCTCTCCGTCATCTTTATTATAAATACCGATAAGACCTTTCGGTTCATTAACAGCGAAATAACAATTTTCTGATGTGTTCAGAGATTTGAAAATTTTCGAGGTATTTGGTTGGATTACAGAGTTCAAGCTAGAAGCTGATTCATAGTAAAATTCAATTCTCCCTTGTTTCTTATTCCATAAAATGACAAAAAACTTTTTGTTTTCGAATTGGAATATTTTTCTAAAAAAAAATATTAATTAGAAAAAAAAGAAAATTAGGCACTTTAAAAATAGAGCGTAAGACTAAATTTACCTTAAATCATATACTTCTGGATTAATCTGAAATGAAACTCCCAGATTTCCGTGATAACTAGAAGACCCATAAGATAATGAAGGCTTTGGAATATAAAGGTCATTCATTTGAGAATTGAAATTATCCGATTGATCCAAAGAAGTTTCATAAATAGTGACTTTAAGTTGATCTGGTAGGGATGTTTCTTCCTCATATGTAATCGCGCATTGTCCTCTATACGAAAACGTACTTGTTTCTTTATCAAAAATATTTAAGATTTAATTAAAAATTTAGAAATCGGAAATTCCTATATACTAATAAACAATTGATAGATTATTATATTTTATTACCTCTAATGCCGATAATTTTAAATATACGTCTATTTATTGAAATATATAGTGTCAGTAAACTTTTATATTTTAAAAATAAAAATAAATAAATCATGAAACTCACCCCGTTGGGTACATGCTTTCGATTTGCTTGATAATCCTCTTGAGTTCCTTTTCCAAGATCCTGCCTTTTTCTAAATTCAATTCTTCGTCGAATTTACTTGAAATTTTTTTAATTCTATCAGAAAATTGAGGAATAATTTTTTTGACATTGCCAGGAAACATATTAAGTCTCCAATTTGAATATGCAACGTAAAATAAGTTGATAGTACGTTGTTCAATATCGTCATTTTTACCAAAAAACTTGTCATTTAGGAGTCCATGTATCAGCTTATCATCTGAAGTATTATTTTCAAAACGAATTGCTCGTTCATACAATTCGTTTACCGTGGCATTATTAAAAGTAAAGAAACTGCGAAGTTTATTAAAGCTAAAGTATGAAAAAAATGAACTGGTCTCTCTTTCAATTATTTTAGTAAATGCATTGTATAATTTAAGGGGGTCATTTTCTTGACTTTCGATTACTTCAAAGAAGGCTTCATACACGAATTTTTCAATTTTTTTTGGACTTTCTGATTTATCTCCATAGATTAAGTAGGCAAGTAAGATTTTCGCGTAAAAAAAACGTCTCTTTAATTTTATCCAATATTGGGAATTGATTTGCGCACATTGCTGAAGATTCTTCGACATTCCTGGATAATTGTTATCAAATTGTTTCAGATTTATAGCTAAATTGACAAATTTAAATATATTAGTATGAAGTTCTAGTACACATCCTCAATAAGTTAAAATATGACTCATCAAGGTTCGTGCATTGAATAAATCCAATAAATTAATTACAATTTTCATCATTCTCATCTAAAGAATCCGATTGATCTGACGGATTAGAAAGAAATTTATATTCGAACGGTCTATAAACCAAAACATAATAATATATTAGAAATTATAAAAATCATTAGAAAATTATTTTGATAAAAACATTCTTACCGGTATAAACATCGCACTAATTTATATGCCTTTTCTTCAATTAATTTGCCATCATTTTTCAAAGCATCCTGTTCCCGTTGTTTTTTTGAGTGATTTTCTTTTTTTGCCATTTCAATAGCTAAATTTGTTGGTCCTAAAAGTTTCTCTTCCATCTTTAATCCATTTATGATCAATATTTTCAAATTATCCATACTTATGTCATGACTAATGCGCAATGCCTTATCCTGAAGCCTCTTTTTAAGTTCAGTATATAACGTTGAAAATTGAACAGTAAAAGCACGTCTCTCCATGGTGGCCGAAGATTCAATAATCTCGCGGGTAATAAAGGCTTGCTTATGAGTTGATTCAACGACTAAATTAAAAATTTAATATTTATCAATCTTTAGAAATCTAATTTTACAAAAATTTATTTGGAAAGAAAAATTTACCCATTGGACTTAATGGGATATTTTTATGTTCTCTCTTTACAAGATTCTTTACACCTCGCGGAAGATTCACCTAGAAAAATAAAACAATAAATTTTTTATATTCATTTATGAGACTATTGCGATTATAATTTCTTACTTCAAATCCCTTATGGAGTTTAAAATCTTCCTGCTCTTCTTGGTTTTTCTTGACTTCAAATTCAAAGGTTCTACTATCATCATCATCAGAATTTTGACTTTCAATATCAGATTTCCATTCAAAACATTCCAAGTCTTTGTCGCTCATAAAGCAAAACTGGTGATCAGTTAATTTTGTAAGATATCTAAAAAATTAAATATTTTAGTTATAAAATATCTTTAAAAGATAATAAAAACAAGCATAAAAATTTACCTATGCATATTAGTCATATTCTTTTTGCGTTGAGAATGTGCATTTTCTTCGTAACTTCCTGGTTCTGGCCAATAAATAACCAATCCTACTTCTGGATTTATTATCAATAAATAAATACCAGGTCGAAGAGATGACTTATTTCTACTTTCAAAAGTAGATGTTTCTTTTGATGTAAGGCAATCGAAACTTAAAAAAAAAAAAAAAATTAATTAATTAATTAAAATAATTTAAACGTCCAATTATTCAAAATTTCTATTCTAATAATAATAATAAAAACCAACATACACTTGTTTATTGATTATACGTTTATTCAACAAAAGCTTGGAAATCAATTCATGATTACCATAACATCCAATAAGACGGAAAGTAATTAAATTTAAACGATTATAGTTGATTTCCGAAATCGAATTAAAGCTGTAAGGAACCAATTCATTGCAAAGTTTTTTCAAGGAATCTTTGGATATGATAATTTTGTCAACTAGAATATTAAAAATATTAGAATATAAGTTAGCTTTCATTATTCGTTAATATAGGAGGAGATTTACAAGAATTAAATACCTAATCCATTGGACCCATCATCTTTATATAAATCTAATAGACGATACATTCCAGGTATATATTCAACAAGATCTTCGTGATCAATATTAATGCGTGAACCAGCATGATAATATTTATGTTTGGTAATAACCGAAAGTATGTGCTTGTGGTGATTTTTTTGGGAAGATAATTCAAAATCATCAGAAGCATCTGATTCTTGATCACTATAAGTCGATCTTGATGGTCCGCCAAAACTCGAGGAAGAGAAATTCTCCGGAGTGCTCATATTTTCATTCATAAAGAAGTTTGGATTAAGATTTGGTGACTCTCCACTTTTATTGTTGGAAAAAATATTATCATTCATGAATTGACTAAAATTGGGTAGGTCCATTGGTTGGTCAGTTTGTTCATGAAAATTGTGAGTGGGATTATCGAAGCTGAATTGATTTTCAGAAAAGGCATCAAAGTTGTTGAAATTTTTTTGATTTTCAGGAAAAGCTCCGAAATTGGTTTGATTCTCAGGAAAAGGGTTGAAATTGGTTTGACTTCCATCAAAGTTAGCAGGAAAAGCTTCGAAATTGGTTTGATTCTCAGGAAAAGGTTTGAAATTGGTTTGATTTCCATCAAAGTTGGCAGGAAAAGCTTCGAAATTGGTTCTATTTCTGGGAGAAAACCCGGAATTGGTTTGATTCCTAGGAGAAGCATCGGAATTGGTTTGGTATCTAGGAGCACTGAAATTGGTTTGGTTTCTAGGAGGAGCACCGAAATTGGTTTGGTTTCTAGAAGGTGCATCAAAATTAGTTTGGTTTCTAGGAGGAGCACCGAAATTGGTTTGGTTTCTAGAAGGTGCGTCAAAATTAGTTTGATTCCTAGGAGAAGCATCGGAATTGGTTTGGTTTCTAGGAGGAGCACCGAAATTGGTTTTATTTCTAAGAGCATCAAAACTAGTTTGGTTTCCAGGTGCATCAAAATTGGATTGATTTCTAGGAGAAGCATCGAAATTGGTTTGATTTATAGGAACATCGAAATTAATTTGATTTCTAGGAGGAGCATCGAAATTGGTTTGATTTCTAAGAGGAGCATTAAAATTGGTTTGATTTCTGGGAAAAGCATCGAAATTGGTTTGATTTCCGGGAGGAGCATCGAAATTGGTTTGATTTCTGGGAGGAGCATCGAAATTGGTTTGATTTCTAAAAGCATCAAAATTGATTTTATTCTCAAGAGGAGAATCCACAGGAATTACCCGTTTCTGTTTATTTGAATGATTCCGAACTTTGGAATTAGAGGATCGATTACGCTCACGGCGAGTAGATGGTTTATTATCTGGTAAAAATTGTCCAGGTGGTTCGGGAAATAAATCTTTAGTTCGACTTGGAGTTTGTTGAGGAATAATATTTGCTTCAGGTGATGAAGCACTAGATTTTTTTAATTTGGATGGAGCATTAGAACGATTTTTCTGTGTATCCTGATTATAGTCCCTAGAATGTCCCGTACTTGTACTCTTATTCACGTTTTGGGGATCTAAATTCACTTGATTGACAAATGATGAAGCATTAGAATATTTTAATTCGGGTGGAACTGGAAAACGATTGCCAAGTATATCTTGGTGAGGATAACCCGGTATATCTTGATGAGGATAACCTGGTATATCTTGATGAGGATAACCTGGTATATCTTGATGAGGATAACCCGTTGCTGTACTCTGATTTTGATCATAGACTGGAGGATAACCTGTTACATTTTGGTTTTGGGGAGCACTAGAATATATTGATTCAGGTGGAACTGAAGAGTGTACATCTTGATCATCGTCTTTAATATAACCTGGAGCTGAACTCGGATTTGAGTTTAAATTTCCTTGATTGGTAAGTGATGAAGGACGATTGCCCTGCGTATATTGATAATAGCCTCCAGGATAGCCTGCTGCTGTACTCTGGTTTGAGTTTCGAGGAGCCGAAGAACGATTACCGTCTTGTTCATTGCCTTTAAAGTTTCTTAATGTGGATGGAGTTGAAGAAATATTTCCATGTATATCTTGAAGATCATTGCCTCCGGGATATCCCGGGGTTGTACTCGGATTTGAGTTTTGGGAGGCACTATTGTCATGTATATTTTGATAGCCGGGATAACTTGCAGCCATATTCTGATTCAAAATTTGAGAATTTAAATTATCTAAATTTTCTTGATTTGGTAATGATGGATCACTTAATTCTGGAGGAGCAGTAGATGTACTCTGATTCAAGTCTTGTGGGCTTGAATTCTCTTGATCGACAGAGTTATTTGGATCGGTCGTTTCTTCTTGGACGTCCGGGACGTCTAAGTGGCACAGAAATATTTTGGTATATGGTATAATATTAAATATTAAATATATAAAAGTCTCTAAATCTCACAACTGGTAATTGTCACCACAAAAGGAATTAATTATAATTTTGCCAACTGGCGATGATCATTGATGATCACCGCACAAGTGGTGAAGATTTAGCAATAACTAATAATTTTTTATTATTAAAGATTTCCCTTTGATACTTTGATACTTTGATACTATCGTTCATTCGATGATAATTACGTGACTTAACCAAGAATATTCAACTTACCAACATGATCTTGCCCTCGTATTTGCATAATGAAATTTGCAATATGCAAAATAGGGGATTAAGTTATTTTTCTCCCTTTATATATGATATATCGTGAGAAATATTTATGAAAAACTGGAACGTGATCAAGTTTATATGCATCAGCGCTTTTTCATTTAATAGTTCGTTATTGTTTCCTGATAAGGAAAATGTTTATTTTCTTAGAATAATCGTGTGAAATTTTTTCTTAGTAAACTTTATATTTTAATCGCGTGACAACTCACAAATGAAGCATGCTACTTTCGTTTATCAATGAAAAACGCCAATTCAATATTACAATAATTAACGCCAACTCGATAGTCAAATATATTACTTTATGAAATAATGTTTCTATCGTTAAAAATAATTTTTAATTTATCTTCTAACTATCCGTTTTAAGACATCTATTCTTTCCTTAAGGAGAAACTATGAACGTAATTAGAGTTGATTAAAGAATAGCATAATCGCGAACTTAATCTTTAGTGCCAATCGTATCAGCGAAGAAATTAGATTATACTTATACCATGTATAATATTCTCAATGTTCAGTCAAAACAAAAACATCATATTATTTACAGCGGACAAATTATTTCTTCTTTAAAAGTTCCATTTAATAATTCATAAAATCTTAATATCACATGCAATTTCTAAGTTTTTATGCAATCTGTCTTATCAATGCAATCATTACTTCGTGGATTTATTATATGAATTTCTCCTTGATTTTAATCGCTTGTTCAAATCTGTTAGGATTTTATCATATTTACTTATTATCTATCTGTTATCTTTAATTCAATGGATAATTTTCAAAAATTCTTTATAATTATAATTGATCTAGAAACGATTAAATGTATTTTTTGTAGTTAGAAAAAATTATATATTTGGCAGATTAATCGGCAGGAATTCATACTTATTTCGGTGAGTTTTAACGCTATTTTTTCATCATTTATTTAATTTATCTAGATCTTTAATTTGTTCTGATTTAGTTGATTGAGTACGAGAGTATTGTCCTGGTTCTTAGTTTGTTTACATAATCGGTTAATTGATTAAAATAAGAGGGTATTACTAATTTCCAGTGATGTTACAGTCGCGTCGGAAAGTAACGCCCGATTTTCCGGTTTAACAATAAGGAATATTTTTACAACTGATTCCCCCTTTTTTTCGTTTTTTTTCTCATCCATACAGTATGAATGTAATATGATGATTTGAATGACATCCAAAACTGATGTTTAAACATGATAATTCTCCAATCCATATCAAAAAAAAACCGTAAAATGGTTTATGACAAGAAAAATTAAAACGTTGGACTGGCCAGTAAATTCTCCCGACCTTAACCTCATAGAAAACATCTGGAAATTTTTAAAAAATTTCCATTAACTATAGGTGAGTTCAAGACTGCTTTGAGTGAGGAGTGATCAAAATTTAATGAATCGGTTCTTAAGAAAGTTGTGGACTCAATTTCATAAAGAATTGAAACAGCATTGGATGATACAAAGGGAGGACCAACAAAGTATTAGATAATTATAAAAAAAAACTTTATGTACATAATATAGAAACAGAATAAATCATGTGAATTTTTATTTTAATAAAAAATCAGTCGTTACTTTCCGACGCGACTGTACAAACTTTAATTTCATTTTTTTACTTTTTCTCATTTTCATATTATTTGGTAAACTACGGAACATCAATTTTTGTATTTAATTTCATTTAAAATTAATTAAATTATATAAAAGCTTCATAATTTCATTAAATTTAATTTTATCTTGAAGTTTATTTCGTTAATCGAGTCGAACCTCCGAAAGAAACTCACATATTAATGTTATACTCGTTATACTTCGACGCATATATATATTCACACTAAAATATTCATTAAAACAGAATTTTGAAAATATTCTAAATAATTTGGTATTTATTTCTTCCAAGGATTACCACCGATCATTTAGACTTAAGCTGTTGTGACATTGTGACACGTAACATTACGTTAACGATTTGTCGCTAGCCCCTTGTGAGTTGTGAGAGTCTTGTATGCGATGATATCATGAACAACTCACCAATCAGCATAAAGATAAAAAATCCTCGGAATTTGTTAATCAACAAAAAATTCTTTTTTTTATATATTTACGTTTTTTTTTTTTCTTTTTTTTTTCTTTTTTCAGCAAAATCAATTTGAGAGAGAGATATATATCGATATACAATATATCTAGTATATTGTATCAACAATAAATTCAATAAATTCAAAAAAAAAAATCAAAAATTTGTTTTGGAAGTAAAATAATTAAATATGTCAAATATTCATCAAACTGTACAACCTACACTCAAGGATGCCTTGAAATATGTTATTCGGATCAGACAATTGTTTGAAAATGAACCTTCGAATTATGAATATTTTAAGACATCATTGATATCATATTTTCAAGCAAAGATCGACGAACGAACGTTGATAGTAAGAATGGAAAATCTATTTCAGGAATGTCCAGACATAAGGAATGAACTTTATTGGTATTGCTCTCCGACATATTGGAATATACATCAACAATCCAAACTGTCGCCACCGTCACCACCGCCGCCGCTAACGAAAAATCAGATGATGAATACGAACAGTTTCATTATCAATAAGGATCATAATAACATTGAAGAAGGAGGTGGAGGTGGAGGTGGAGGTGACAGAGGTGGTGGTGGTGGTATTAGTAATAATAATAATTGTTGTAATCGTAATGATAATATCGTTGAAATTCCAATAATAAATAATAATAATAATAATAATAATAATAATAATAATAATAATAATAATTCAAATAATGATGATGATGATGATGATAATAATAATGATAATAATAATAACAATCAGACAATTCATAAAAATGTAATTTATGATGATGAAAATAGTGCAAATAATGGTAATTATTGTGAAAATAGTAACAATTATTGGGAGGGTTATATAATAACGAAATCACTTGATGAACAACAAAATTTATATGAACAAATTTCGCAGAGATTAAATAATAACAATAATAATAGTAACAATAATAATAATAATGAGGGAATAAAACAAATTATTCCAACTATTAATTCTACCACTGCCACCAATAATGCTGCTTCTGCTTCTTCTTTTACGTTTGGACCTTCATCAACAACGAATATTACGAATATTATGTCAATTCAAGAAGATCAAATGACAAATCAGCAACTATTGCAAATAAACGAGAATAATGAAAATTTATTTTTAAAGGTAAAAAAAAGAATTTTAAGAAAACTAGTTTCTGATTTGTTATTTTTTTTTTAAAAAAAATTTTTTTATTCTAATGTTTTTATTCTTTTTTAATTTTGAAATTTACGATTGGGATATTATCTGGGAATATTATTTTGGGAATATTATTTTGGGATATAATCTCCGGAATATCTTTGTCTTTTCGGATGTGGGAAAACGTTTTGTTTATCAGGATCAAAATGAATTGTTATTAAATCATATCCAAGAAGACAATCGTGAAATTAACAAGATTTCTGAATTATCTGATAATAATGATAATAACAATAATAATAACAATAACAATTACAATAACAGCAATAATAATAATAATAATAATAATAATAATAATAATAATAATAATAATAATAACAATAATAATATTCAACCGACCAATGATTTTAATGTTATTAGTAACAATATTCCATCATATCCATCACTTTGTAAATACAATAATGAGGACAATAATTTAAATGTTGATATGACATCAATCGCCGAGAATGAAATAGTAACTCAAACACAATTAACACAACAATTACAAAATTATTTCCAACCTTCTTTAAATAATTTTGAAAATATTAATGAAAATATTAATGAAAATATTAATAATAATATTAATGAAAATATTAATAATAATATTAATGAAAATATTAATAATAATCTTAATGATAATATTAATAATAATATTAATGATAATATTAATGATAATCTACAATCACAAAAATCCAAAAACCAAACAGTCATTGTTGGTGGAGAAATACCAACAACTTCACCAGATGATTCAACGGCACCCACGGGACAGAGATTACGAAGAAGTACTAGAACACGTAAACCAAGTCAGAAAGCATTGGAAAGCGGCGGTTATTAATTATTTATCGTAGCAATTGTCAGATTACTGTTTTTTTTTTTTGAGGTGATATTATATTTAAGTCTTTGAGGAAATGTACGTTAAAGATGAAGGAGACGTGACAACGTGACAAGATTAAATATAAATTATCCATTTCAAAATTAAAACAGTTTAAAATAGTTTAATATATTCTAATTATTGATTATTCCAATAATTTTAATTATTTTCAAATTAATAAATAATACAAAATTATTCTTAAATTTTAAGTAAATCGTGTTTAAACGAAGCAAAATAATTAAACTTAATCCCTTTTCCACTAAAAAAAAGTTTAAATACTTACTTCATTCGTTATTCGATTATCTGAAAATAAAAATAAAGACCAACAAAAAACAACTCCGGGACCGAGACCAGGACAGGATCGCGTAACACTTTGGCACTGGTAGAATGCAGAGGCAACTGGCACTGGCAACAACACTTGAGCACTTACGATGGCAAACACACAGGTTTGCTACAAGCACTAAAGAGACAAGAAATTAACCACATGGTAATTTATATATAATTTGGTTTAAAGTTTTAAGATGTCTCCGGCTCATCTGGCACTCGCTGTTACAACGGGCAAGAAAATACTGGTAGTGCAGAACAGAAAATACTTTGGCACTCGTGAAGGAAATACAAGTCAAAGACAAGTATCGCGCGCAACAAAGATACCTTGCAGCAAACTAGCACTGGCAGCCAGTCAACATAAAGACCCTATAAATCTGTTTAAAAAAATAGTAAAGTTGGGTAGTCGCACTGATATGCAACTGGCATCGTTATACTACAAGATATCAATATCACTCTTCATTTTGGCACTCATATCTCATTGCATTAACACAGTATTCTCACGGGCCTAAGCACCACGCGGGCACTCATGTTACGCGGTAACAGGTATTGCAAAAGGTATGAAAAAAAGTTAGTAAAGGGAACTATTAAAAAAAAGAAACAAGAAAAGAAAAACTTTAAAAAGAAATGATAGCTTACTTTTCTGCTGTTAACTAAGAGAACTAAACTCAAGAAATCTTAAGGAAAGGTAATAGCTAAAATAAAGAAAGATAAATATTATTAACGAGAAATAAATAATAACGAGAAATAAATAATAACTTAGAGAGTGGAAAAAAGGGAGAAAGTTGTGTTGTAAGATTTGACGCGAAAATTACAATTATATAAAAATGATTTCCACATGATTTGTGTGATTGTACTACGAGCGCCCTTTAAAGCAAAAATTTCGTTTTTGATAGATTTATGGTTATTTTTTTGATATATATTATTATCATGTGACAAAATAGTTATGTTTTTGATGCATCTATAAATAAACAATTATAGACATATCAAAAAAATAACCACTTTTTTACGTGCATCTTGATATATCAAAAAAATAACCCCTGATCTATCACAAATGAAACTTTTGCCCCTTTAAAATGTAGATTTTATAAAATGACTATCACATGATAACCACACTTTTACAAAAGGAATAAACCATAGCTTTATTAAGATACTCTTTTCAAAATAGACAGAGTCTCATTATAGACAATTCCTTTGTATAAACAAAAAGATAACATTTTTCGAAGTAAAAAAATAAAAAAAAATTTAATTCTGACAGTCAATCAGATACAATTTTTAGTATTTTTAGTGTGTGAGTCCTTAAGAAAAAAAAATAAAGTAAATATAAAAAAAATTCGATAGATCAATAACTTTTGATTACTAATCACTTACCAATCACTCCACATCCAACTCGATCACCAGAATTTCCTGTGATAGGTGAAAGTTCATTACCTCCCTTACCAAGATCATCCTTATCTGCATGAACAACAATTGTACGCCTAAAAGAAATATAATTAAGTAAAAACAATGAAATTTCCAAGAAAGATGAGAATATAAAAATAACAAACCCAATAACTTTATGAGGACCGATCAAAGTAAGTTGATTATCTGTAATTTTAGTTTTAACAGTACCATCAGTCGAAGCTGTAATATTTCCTAAATCACCAAGATGACGATTTTCATCCTGAGGAGCTCCGTGTTGTTTATTAAATGGATTAAAATGAGCTCCAGCTGAAGTACATCCATCAGTATTGTCTCCGAATTCACTAAAAATAATTAAAATTAAAATCTATTTTTTTTTATTTATAAATTACCATAAATTATTATCATTTATTCCTACTCACTGAACATGAAATCCATGATCTCCACGTTTTAATCCTTTAATATCGATCTCAATAATAGTTGGTGCATTTTCTTTTTCTTGGGTAAACCTGACAATCCCACTTACATCACTTGATGGATTATCACCCTGAATGACTGCAACAGCCTTAACATTCGCCGTCATAATTTTTTAAAAAAAAGTTTCTTTTAACTAAATTTCTTCTGATAATGGTAATAAATAACAAAGCAGTACCAAGAGAATACGAAAAGAATTATCAGGAAATTTTATTAGATTTAGATCGTATTAAATATGATTTAATAATGATATAATTATTTATAATAATATAATTATTAATAATAATATAAATTACATCATGAATAATATTCTCACGTTCTATGCCAAATATAATAAAAACAAAAATAATTAAATAATTTCTTAAAAGGCGAAAAAAAATATATATATATCAAATATGGTAAATGTATAAAAAAAAATTAACATATATAAAGCGAAAAATTAGAAAAATTTAGATGATAACAAAAAAAAAAAAANACTAAAAATAATTAAAATTAAAATCTATTTTTTTTTATTTATAAATTACCATAAATTATTATCATTTATTCCTACTCACTGAACATGAAATCCATGATCTCCACGTTTTAATCCTTTAATATCGATCTCAATAATAGTTGGTGCATTTTCTTTTTCTTGGGTAAACCTGACAATCCCACTTACATCACTTGATGGATTATCACCCTGAATGACTGCAACAGCCTTAACATTCGCCGTCATAATTTTTTAAAAAAAAGTTTCTTTTAACTAAATTTCTTCTGATAATGGTAATAAATAACAAAGCAGTACCAAGAGAATACGAAAAGAATTATCAGGAAATTTTATTAGATTTAGATCGTATTAAATATGATTTAATAATGATATAATTATTTATAATAATATAATTATTAATAATAATATAAATTACATCATGAATAATATTCTCACGTTCTATGCCAAATATAATAAAAACAAAAATAATTAAATAATTTCTTAAAAGGCGAAAAAAAATATATATATATCAAATATGGTAAATGTATAAAAAAAAATTAACATATATAAAGCGAAAAATTAGAAAAATTTAGATGATAACAAAAAAAAAAAAATGCTAAAAGTAACCCAAATATGAATAAGCTATGGAAAAAAACGTAGATGTAATATTGCAATTATTCCCACATTATGGAATCTAATTTCTATTAATTTTAAACGAAAAATAAAATTTTATAAAACCAATTCTACATAAAATACATGGTCTTGATAAATAATAAAAAAAAAAAGTATTAATTTTTTTTTCACCCGATAAAAAGGAAAAATTCTAAAGAATATCAGAAATAAAACATCAACTTACCCTAGATAATTCAGGTTTTACTATAGCAAAACTTGCAGCTTGCCCACATTCTTCTGCCGATTCAGTGTCGCTCCATTGTTCAGCACGTGAATGGAATCTTGCACGTCGACAAACAATATGAGCATAGTACACTGGTGGGACCTATAAAAATTTAAAGAAATTAAAATTATTATTATATATAATAAGATAAATAATTATAATAATTATAATTATAAGATACATACTAATGATACAGCGCGAGTGCAACGTGCGTAAACATAGCACAAATTATAAGAAAGCGCTTGAAGCCTACGATTAGAAAATTTATTTAGTAATGCATGGTATGAAATAAATAAATCGATCTCAGTATCAAAAAAAATTCTAACCCATCCGTAGAAAACTGATTTTCGTCGTATAAAACATGATAATGTGTAGGTCTAGATGTGCCTTGTAACCCAGCGTGGCTTTGAAGATCTATAAAAAGCATAAAGCAATATATATATATTACGGTTGGTAAAAAAAAATATTATTATTATGTAAAGATATATCAAACTTACAAAAATCGAACTCAAAAGGATGAGTAATTGTTGATTCAATCACGGTTCCAGGAAGGCAATTTCCGGTTCTGTCCGAATCTCTTCTATCCATGGGAAAAAATCGAGTATGATGTCGTTTTTGAACAACTACAAAGGTGATATATGGTTGATATGATTCGTTCAACGATGCGCATGCCACTATATTTTATTTTTTAAGGGATTATTTGTAAGATAATAATATTTCTTCTTCCCGGAAATAAAGTAAATAAAGTTGATGAAACTGAAAGTTTTTTTTTTACATCTCACTGCTTTAATTTCTCCATTCATAACTTGAGCAAATTGACCTTCGGAAACTCCATCACGATAAAATAAAATTCGTTCGGGTTTTCTACCACAAGTCTGATAAAAATTTTTTAAAAGATCCTTAACCATAGCTGCTAAGTCTGCAATAATTTCAGTACGCCCAGTTTGAACTCTTATTGCTGCGGAGTATCGTGAAGCCTTTGCATCTAAAGATGCACAAACTGCTGAGATAGAAGGCCGAGCAGGATCACCTAATTATATTACAATAACATAGTAAATACGTAGTAATATATTAAGATTTTCCAACAATCATAATAATAATAAAATTACCGGGAGCAGGATGAGAAATATCAGCACCCATTAAAATTGTTGGTCGGTCAGAAATGAAAGGAATTTGTGTAGGACTAATATAAACGTTCATTCCTCCAAGTTTAACATTTAATTTCAAACATACATTCGCACAATATTGTTTCTTGGCTTGCATCATGTGTCGTCCTTGAATACATTGACTAGCTATTCCAATGACTGTATCAGTAACTCGTTTAATTTCGGCATAAAGTGGAACACCAGTATTCGGAAGGACACATAAGAGCATTTGTGGTTGTGCTTTCGATGCATTACCGGCACGAAGCCATGCTTGTTTTAGAGAACTTTCAACATCTCCCTGAGGATTAGAATGCATGATTGGAGGTGTCTTATTTGGAATATTCTATTTTTGTTTCATGTAATAAATGAATTTTAAAGATATATTTTCAAAAAATGTGCAAACATTGCTGTAATTTTAACTTCGAAAATATTATATTAGAGATTAATTCAATATTTAATTCATACCATTCCATTATCTTGACAGGTAATTATAAGTTCTCGTACAAATGCTTGAATTGACTGATGAGGAAAATCAGTATCAGATCCAAAAGCAACAATCGACCATGAACCAAGAGTAGCTCCTTGAGCGACTTTCTTGTCTCTTAAATTCCATGATCCTTCACGTGGAACGAAAGAAGCTTCCCGAGAAGAAGGATGATATTGAAGTGTGGGTGTTGGAAGGACACGCGCTGGAACCTTAAAAACATAAAATATATACATAAGAGAAATATTTTTATAAAATAAATATAATTATAAAATTGAAACGGAAATAATTACCACGGCCATATCATTGGAAACGACCAAGCCAAATTGTTGGAGGTATTCATTACCACGATAATTTAGAATATCCACACCTTGCTTGATTTTGTTGGCTCGCAAATGAGGTGCTTGACAAGTAAATCTAATCATATCAGCCGTCTGCTTCTCGTTAAGTTTGCGAATATGACGTTGTCCCTATTTTAAATAGTAATTATATTAATTTCGATCTTATTTATGAATTTATGAAATTTAATTATTTTTATTTTTATTTTTTTTTATTTGATTTTTCATCGTACCTCAATTACTTCACAAACTTCCAATGGAAGAAAAATATCTTTCCGGACAACGATACAAGGAAGATGTGGATAAGTTAAACGTTGATTATAAGTTCTAGCAAAGTAATCAGCAACATCCGTAGTATGACCGTCACCAGCATCAAATTTGGTTTGATTTGCTGGTGTTGGAGTAATTTTACTAATCTTGAAACGACGTCTAGAGGTGGCTTCTCCTCGATGAATGACTTTAACTTTCAAATTTTTTAAAGCTTTTTCTATCTTTATACGATCTTTATCAGTAATTCCTCGACGTAGGTCATCGGGAGTTCGACGACCTAGCAATTTTGTAACCATCATTACTAGAGGACCAGCTTCGTAAAATGCAGTTGCACTTAGGTCAACATTGATCATAATTTTTCCTATTAACATTATAATAAACAATTTAAAAAAATTTAATATGAATTATTCCTCGAATATAAAAAGAAATAAAAGACGAATTCAGTACCTTTTGCCGGGCGCGCAGATTGATAATATCCTTGCCAAACTTCCGCCCCTCCAGCAAGAGCGACAGCACCTTGTCGTGTAAAAAATGAACGACCAACAGTAACATGTCTCATTGAAGGAAGATGTCGAATAAGTACATCAAGGGCCATTATCCCTAAAAGAAAAAAAATTATTATCAATGCCCATATTAATAATAATAATAAATTATAAAAATATATTTAAATACATTTAATTTTTTTTTAATTTTTTTTACATACCAGTCAAGCAATTTGGTGTCAATTGACCTCGGCCTTCAAGAAATCGGTGAAGTTCTTCCATAACGATTTCACCTGCTTTTTTCATTTTGATTTTGAAAGCTCTAGGAGCTCGTTTTGCAGATATAACACCATCATCTTCAGGAAGAGTAACCTGTTATAATTTTATCATCGTAAGAAATCAAAAAAAAAAAGAAAAAAAAGATCCTTGAAATTGACACGAAATTGGTATGAAATTGGCACATGAAATTGAACGAAATGGAAGAATAACAGCTTACGTCAAAAGTGGCAGCATCTCCAAATGGTAAATTGCGTGGTGCGAAAATGTTCTTACGTCCTAAAATATTTTTATTTAGAGAAAAGGTTTACTCCAAATTCATACATTCATAAATTCTTTACAATATCGCGTATTATCTACACAATTATTATTATATAAAATAAATGAAAAAATTGACTTGCCATCAAAAACAGCTCTAATATTATGAAGAGTCGAAGCGAGATTCTCTTTCTCGAATTCTTCATAAATTTTTCGGTTCAATACCGGAGGTACATCAGGAGTGATAGTCACGTCATAATGAATAATATTTTCTTGTGGAAGTGATGTTACTTCAAAAAAATTGGAACGAACACGTATCCCTTTACCCAAACGACCTAAATCAGGTCTTTGAACGAACTCAGTCAAATTAGCCATTCTTTTTATTTTATAATGATAAAGTATAAACGTAGAATGAAATGATATAGATTAAAGGAGTAATTATGTTGGAAAATAGAATGATACTAAAAGTTACAAAAATTACAAAAAAAAAAAAATTACAAAAAATTACAAGAATTACAAGAATAATATATTTTTTTTATATCCGAATTTACTACAAAAAAAAAACTTTGAATAAAAAGATTATGAAAAGTAAGAAAAGAAATTATGTAATGATTACATTCGAAATGAATTGAATAGAATGATGTCGATAGAAAATAACTTTTAATCATTCATTTTAATCTTTTAACGGAATTCATGTCAGAATAAGAATATTTCTAAATGAGTCATTCTAAAACCATCACGTCCTTTTGTTGTCATTTTAATCATGAAGGCATCAATATCGGATTCTGTTCGCCAATTTGACGCGAAAAACTTTTCTCGTTAAATTATTATTATTATTATTATTATTATTATTATTATCGTTACATAATCGTATGACTAAACCAACTTTTGAAATTTATTAAAAATTTTACCATCCCGATAAATAAGGCAAAAATTAATAATTGTAATATATACGTATTTCCTTTGAACAGATAAACTTCTCATAATCTTTTATCATATCAACGCGTAATATACAATACGGTAGTAACTTTTTTCCGTACGTGACACCATGCTTAGTCATGACTAGTATAAAATAATTTCGAAAACCCTTTTTCATTTAATGCTTCCCTTCTTAATACCATTCGAATTTCTTTCCACCCTTGATGTTTTTTATGTACTCTTTATCGTTGGCACCGCCAAGTATCCTTAACATGTGCTCATCTCGGATATCAGAAGTGACATCAACTTCAAGAGACCTGACTACTAGAACAAGTGGAATGGTCAATTAACTGGTATACATTGTGTAGATATTATCGACAAGAATGAAAAGAATAGCAACAGATAATTCAAGAAACCATTAAAAAAAATCAACTTTCCACTCAAAACATCAAAAGATAACTTTCATATCATATTTCAACTCATGATTTCAAGATTTTATATACTTGTGAATTGAAATTTATGAAAAATTATCCATATGAAGTTCTAGATCACGCTATTACATCTGCTCTTCAAGCTCAAGATTAAGTTGTTGAAACAATAAAAACATCTTCATTTTCAAATATATTAAGTTTACTTAAAAGGGTAATTAATTACTATTTGTTCTCAATATTGTCATAAATCATTTAAGATTTATATTTGTCTTCTTTACAGTAAACAAATTATCAAAAACCATTATAAAGATAATAATTCTCTTCTCTCTCTATTGCATCCCGAACATTGTCAAAAGGACCATAAATATTTCTAGTACTTTTCTAAAGCCTAAACTGAGGGGATTTAAGTGTAAGATAAAATGAGTTCATATGCAAAAAATAGTTACCATTTATCCCTAGATAACATAAATTGATATATAAGTATTTTATACATTGTTATATTTGTAATAAGTTATATGGTGCATTTCATCTTGTAAGCATGTGAAATGATCACTTGACTGATGATATAAAGTCCTATAAAGTAAATTAGATATGAAATTTATTACAATTATAAAATGAAGATGCATTGGCGATCTCAGTGTATTGGAAATAAGGTTTGTAATATGAGCTTTAAAGATTAAAGACAAGCCCAGAATTAATATTCCTTATTTCACAAGAATATCCATTAATTGTTATAAATTGTAAATGCAGAATATCAAAAAAGATTTGAACATATACAATAAAAAGAAAATGGACAGAGTGCAGCCATACATTTCAAATGTATGTTAATAATGTATAACTTATTACAATATCTGTATTTATTTATTTATCAATTTATAGATTAATTAAAATACTATAATAAATTTCTTAGATATGAAGTTTAATATTTGATTTAGACAATTGCCAAACTATTAGTTGTAATTGTTATTTCAAAAAAGCACTGAGAGATTGATTATTTTGAACAATATCAACATGTAAGAATTTTCATATCAAATTAAAAAATATATCTCTTATAATAATATATTGAGTATATACATTATAAAATTTATAAATTATTTAATAAACTTGTTAGCATTTTCCCGAATATAACATTCTGTTGAGCGAGACTTATTTTATTTTATATTTATTATATAATTTGTACCAAACTAGATTAGATTTTCCAATTATATAATTCTTTTTATTATTCTACTATACAAATATGTATTTTATATAAAACCCGTAATAACAAAACAATTTTTACCCTGACTTCGTAGAAGTCAATGTAGTGTGAAATTGGAGTTTATTAAGTTTATTAAACTTGTTTACACCCATTTACACTCATTTACACTCGTTTACACCTATTTTACACATACAAAATATACAAAATAAGAGTTTAGGAATTAACTTACATTTGATAGCAGCGGAAAATTATTTACTTTTTTATTAACCCCAAGCAAATTTCTTTATACACCTTACCCTTAAACCACGGCGAAAATAGTTTTATTTTCATGTATTATCTTGTAAGTTGGCTTTGAGATAATAACACCTCAGATTTCGGAAGACATGAAGAGAACGGAATTGCAAGGGAACAAAGAAAAGACAACACCAAAACGAAACAACCAAGTGTATTGACAGCAAGGTTATTCCAAGAGTAATAAGAAAGACAACAACAAAATCGACTGAGCAAGACTTCGCGAATTCAACCTCTAGAATTAATGGACATTCTTATCTTCAGTAAAAGACTAAACGTTTGCATTTCACTGGGACAAGGACTCAGTGAACTCAGACTAAAATAATGCAATCAAAAACTCTTTTAGCCATCATTCCTGGTTTTATCAGTTTGATCCCAAAAGTTGATATGGTCCAACAGTTACCAGGAGCATTTCCTTATGTGTCTTGAAAAAGCGTAAGATGTAGCAAACCAGATGGGCCTAAGTTTTTAAAAGTTTAAGATATGCGTTAGTGGACTGGACGATGCAAATTTGTAATATTTGTCCTTATTATAAACTTTGTACCTAAATGCTGGTCAATCTTGCGATGAGTAAGGAATTGAGTCAATGGTTTAGGTTTCACATACAAAGATATAAGGATACTTCGATCCTGTTATGTTTTATGGTAATAGTAAAACCGCTAACAGTTTTTTACACACCTCAGTAACCGCAACACTTTCAAATTGCCGGAAGTTCCTAAAGCCCAAGGTACCGCGAAGGGGGTGAAAATCGCTCTGCAGCAGGTGGGTTAACAGCCTACTGGATGGTAAAAAACCAAGGGATTTAAGGTAATTGATCGAAAGAACTAATAAGACTGGATGGATATAGTAATATGTATCTGTAAGACAAATGTCATCCTATGTTTTGAGTGATATACTTATGCCAATGCGTAGATGAAATTTCGCTTTAGAGTTGCATCTATTGGGATTTACTAACTACACTCTTTAAGTAGGGAAACATGGTCCGTTAAAATACGGAATGGATAATCGGCAGCCAAGCGCTTCGAGCTCACTGCTAGTAATAATAACTCATGCGTGCAGTTCATAGACTAAACGTTAGTGAGTGGGAGTAATAAGATAACTTCCTTGGATGGAAAGCTCTGGAATTATTACTGCTGCTTAAGATATAGTCAACAGACACCCGAAAGGGTAGTTAGGTTAGTTTACTTAACTATAGTAAATATAAAGTTAACCTATAGGCAGGTTTTGACAATACAGCTAAGTGAATCAACGAAAATTATATAGTCGTTCGGGGTGAAATTAACAAAATGGATCTGCCCCTTCGGTGTTGCCTGCGCATCGACGTTGGGGATTCGAAATGGAAGCTCTGGTTTTTGACTATGTTATAGAATATATAATTGACGACTTATTTTCTTTAAGCGAAAATTTGCGATTCACAGTGGTGGACGATAAAAGGAACCCTTATAAAAGTGATCAGCTAGTTAATTTAATTATGACTAAAGCTAGACATTATGTTTAATGTTGACGGTTAATGGATAGCCGTATTACTTTACACTTTTAAGACTCTATTTATACATGTGGACCAATAGATCGAAATTATAGTGTGGTACTTATATTTATTAAGAGAACCAGAAGCCTACACCTCTTCATAAGGAGATATATAATTTTATTAAAAATCGTATTAAAGTGGAATCTTTTCTAAACGTTAGGTGACATGCAGGCAATGCCCATTTTGGCGTAACGTGCGTGATTCACAATTGCTATGGTAAATTGGGAAATCTAATTATTCGAAAATGATAAAACTGACGTACATGTGGATGGGAACCGGGTGTTCTTTTGAAATGATAGATTTTTAATTAGGCCAGGGCTCGAAATGGAATGGTTTATCCTGGGTTCAGGTTTTTTCAGAGGAAATGTAATTATCCAATCTGAAGCATTTCAAGTACAGTCTTTTGTTTTGGAAGTTAAAGGTGGATCAGACTGCCCTCTTGCATAGAAAAGCGTAAAGAACTTTTGGACTGGGTCCTGGGCTGCAAAACCAATCCTGACTTCATTTTATAAAATTATATTGAAAATTCTAAGGATTATACGAAAATTGGTTAGGGAAAGGCAATGCCATTGTGTGTATTATCAATGGGTTAGGCGGATGAAAGCTGGTAGTTCCACCTTTAATTCTTAGTACCTTATAAATGTGTGAAATATCTGGACCCATATATGTAAAAAGGGAGCAAAACCAAGGGATCATAGAAATGTATTTCCCGATGCTAATGCATTTGAACCTTTATATATGGGGGCAATTGTAATATACACTTCTTATAATTCAGATTTAGAGTTCTTATTACATATTTGTTTTTTTTTTCTCTTTTTTTCTCTTTGTTACCAGATAAATTTTTGTTATATAGAATAGATTAATTAATCAAAAAACCCATAGGATAATCTGTAATACAAAAACTATATTTAACATTTTATAAATCATTTCTATTATTAGTTTGGAAAATAAATCATCAAAAAAAAATAAGCGTTTCTATACGATTATACGATACTTAATTTAGGGGAATGGCTAAAGCGAGGAGTTATCTTTTTGATACATTTATATATAAATATCAATTATACTATCAATATTATAATTTATGCATTATGTAGATCAATATATAAATTAACTCCGCTTTAACGGACCCCATAATAATTCATTGCGTTCGACCCTTACTATAATTTCTTTATACTCATTTCTAACTATATATAACGAGACTATTCTGAGGATCACATGTATGCTCATTGCACATACTGAGATGGATTATCGGTAAACTTATATACTTACTATTCACTCGATTCAAATTTTGACTTTACATATACATTTTTACGGTGAATAGGAATTGCTCAAATTGAAAGAATCATGCTTAAAAGGAATGAATTTGACATCATCGAATGGAAAAAAATATTCGAATTAAATAAATTTAAATAAATTTATTTAAATTGAGATAATTTTGTCCTATACAAATTCCTGAAAAAATTTTTTGGTTCTTAAGCCAAAATTTAAATTGAGATTTTGTCAAGACAATTTGATTTTTGTTGGTAAATTAAAATTCACTTATGAATAATAAGAATTACTTATTGTTGGATTTAGTATATTTTTACCCATATTTTTACCCATATTTTATTGCATTTAAAAATAAGTTATATTTACAAATAAAAATCTTAATATATTATAATCTAGATGAAAAAGAATACTAAAAATAAAGGTAATTTAATTCCTTTTTATTAAGTTTAAACCCAATGCATAAGAATCTTAATAGGAAAAATTATCAGAGATGAGTTAAAATGTCAGATTGTTACACAAAAATTTCGGTGACTGATAAATAACTGATTAAATGACTAACGTTTAACGAATGAAAAAATGGCGGCTCAACTTTATAAAACAGAATCGGGTCATTTATTTCATGCAGGAAGGATAGCAGTAATTACCGTAGGGTAAAATAATAAAATAATTATTTTAAAAAATTTAAACAAATTTTTTTTGTTTTTTTTTTAGTTCAATTCTCAAGTAAATTGGTAAAATTCCAAAAATTCTATTAATTCTATTAATTCTATTAATTCTTATAATAATAAAACTTTAGTTTACCCGCAAGAGGAAAGACACATGTCGCGTACTCATTATGTAGATATCTTCGGTGGTTAGGAGTTAGTACTAAAGTATTTAGTGTTGGAAATTATCGTCGTGTATTAATGGGTGCTGCGGCGAGTTTGCCACCTGATTTTTTCAGTCCAGGTAAAATTTTGTATTAAAAAAAAATATATATATAAATGAATTTGATCATTCATTAAACTATTAAACTTGAACCTTTACGCATATAATAGGAAATCAAGAAAGTGCCGAATTGCGACATAATATTGCAGTGGGATGTTTGAATGATTTGATAAAATGGTTAAGTGAAGAAGGTCAAATTGGAATTTTTGATGCTAGTAATACAACTGAAGAAAGACGCAAAGAAGCACATGATACATTGGTTTCTCATGGTATTCAAGTTAGTAGTTGCAGTGGGAAGAATAAAAAATGCATCACTTCAAAATTTAAAGATTCCTTATATATTATACACATATAACGCAAGTTTTGCCCTTTTTTTGGAACTTGAATGATAATTATTATTTAGCCTGTTTTTATTGGTAATTATGTCTTTTTTTTTTCTATAATTTCTTTTTTTTTTTCAAGCAAAAAAATTTACATATTTTCTTTATCAGAATCGATTTGTGACAAAAAGGAAATCATTGAAAGCAATATTCGAAGCGTAAAGATAACTTCACCCGATGTATGAAATTATTAAAAAATGTATATTATATATCTATATAATTATTCAACTATTTAAGAATAATTCAAAATCTGTACATTTATAGTATATTGGTTGGGATCCCGAAGAAGCTGTTAAAGATTATTGGGTATTTAAAGATTTTTTCATTTTTTAACATTTAATTTTTGATTTATTCTCGATTTATTCTCGATATTTTTAATAATTTATATTTAATCAATTTAATAGACGCGTATAAATAATCATACTGGATTCTATCAACCAATTACTGACATGTCTTTAAGTTTTGTTAAAATGATTAATGTCGGAGATCGCATTATTGTAAATAATGTGAAAGGATATTTACAGGTAAATTAGTTGGAAAGATAACATTATTCTTTATGATAATAAAAAAACAAAATTTTCTAATTAATCACTTTATGGATTTTAGTCTCGTATTATTTTCTATTTAATGAATTTACATATTAGTTCGAGAATAATATATTTTGCTCGGGTATTATGCAAACTCAATTATATATTGATTATATTTATATATATTATTATTACTATATTATTAAAGTAAATTAATTTAATTAGTCAGGAGAATCATATAATGAAATTTCTCGTAAAGCTGATGCAGCCTTAAGTCCCTCTGGCAAACAATACGCGTACAGATTGAAAAATTTCATTCTATCATTAAGGGAAAAGGAAAAGAAAGAGCGGAGAGAACAAGGATGGGGCGATGATGAAAGAACTTTAACGGTTTTTTTTTTTTTAATGTGAACCATGATTTTTTACATTGCTTTTTATATCACTATTTTTGAATTATTTATATTTCTTATATAGATATGGACTTCCACTAGACAACATGCTGTCCAAACAGGAAAACCTTTTGAGGAAGAAGGTTATGTCGTTCAACAAAGAGCTTCGATGGGAGAGCTTAATCTTGGATTTGTAGATGGATTAACTGTTGAAGAAATTAAGGTATTATTATCATATATTTAATTGGAAAACAAATGTAATAATAATATTATCATTTAACAATAATTAATTAATTAATAAAAAGAAAAAATTTCCCGAAGAATACGAAAAACAACAAGAAGATAGATATCATCATAGATATCCAATGGCCGAGGTATTCACAATTATCACAACAA
This sequence comes from Diversispora epigaea, assembly GCA_003547095.1. Classification (NCBI taxonomy): domain Eukaryota; kingdom Fungi; phylum Glomeromycota; class Glomeromycetes; order Diversisporales; family Diversisporaceae; genus Diversispora; species Diversispora epigaea. Next base: position 81,968 of record PQFF01000565.1, on the reverse strand, counting down.
ATTTCTAGAAAGCTTTATTTAATATCATTCATTAAGTTATCTAAATAATTTTTATTATAGTCATATCTTGATCTCGCTGTTCGTCTCGAAGCTACTATTCTCGAACTCGAACATGAGAAAAATGATGTCTTAATCATTGCTCATGAAACGGTACTAAAGTGTTTGTATGCATATTTATTTGATCGACCCGAAGATGTAGGTTTTATTTCATATATTGTTATTAATTCGATACTGTGAATAGTATTAATTTAATTTAATTTATGTGCAATCTTTTAATTTTTAAATTTAAAAAAAAAAAAAAATCTGTTTTTTCCAATAGGAAATACCAGGAATTGTTATACCACGAAATTATTTAATTGAAATAATCCCATCTGCTTATGGATGTCGTGAAACACGAATGGAGATAGTTGATGATTCTTTTCCAGTTTTATCAAAATTAAAAAATTTAGCGCACACAAGTTAACAAATACGATTAAAAAATTCAAATAGAGGAATGTTTATAGTGACTAGAAGATTTTATTTAGAAAATTACATTTCATATATTTATATTCTTTATATTTAAAACATTTTATTTATTTGGTGGTGCCAAGATGAAGTATATAACATTCTTGTTCCCTTTTGCATATACTCCCTTAATAAAGTTACATTTGTGTTCTCTTAAGCTAAAGAATTATATTTTTGTTCAATTTTGTCAAGGAAAACCTTTCCTATACACATAACCAATAAAACTTATGCATTTTATTTGAACTCTAATACATGACATAGTATAAATGTTCGTGTTAACTTTTTAATATTCGCGTTAACTTCTTAATATTCAAATATTCATATCATTTATATTAAACACACGAAGATATGATAAATATGTTCTTACCAAATATTCACAGCGTACACTATTCAATAATTCATTGAAGTTTTCTAACCAATCTTTCCCGAAAAAAAAATCATTATTCGCTTATAAAAATTTAAAGGAATTAAAACATAATCTACATGAATTAGTACTAGAGACACACACACAAGGCGTGTTTCTTCTGAATGGAGACAGATGATAATTTATCTCATTATAATATCTTTTTTGGATTTCACCACCAAAACTAAACACAATAATATTTTACATATGATAATTAATTAGAAAAACTTTTGTATTTTGAAATAATTTTATAGGTTTTGCATTCATAATAAATAAAATTTATTTTATATTATTTATTAATAAAGAATTATTAATTAGATTAAACAATTTAATAAAGATACTAATATTGACAACATATGAAAATTTTCTGCCTCCTAGTAATCTGTTTTTCTTTCTAAAATTGATGCTTTCTCCTCTTGATTATTGAAAGAAATTTTATTGAATAAATTTTTTTTAGTATCTAATATATATTAACAATATAATATAATTTATAAATGTGCTATCTTTATATATGATACTTACTTCATTATTATTATCTTCTTTATTCATCTCATCATCATAATCTCCAACAGGTCATGCATAATTCGAGAATTTATATTTCGAAAAAATTGATGATTTCACGTGACTTAATTTAACGCGTAACGAGTATGATATGAGAAACGTTTTTTTCTTTCACAAAATATAAATCAAATAGAAATTATTATAACACGCAATAATAATAATAGTCAACAACGACACTCTTCGATATAAAAAATGGCACACGACAATAAAGAATTAATAATTGAACATTTCGAATTTGCACCAATTTCAATAATCGACGAAGTAATAGATTCAGTAAATGAACTTTTGTATCAAGCACTTATAGGCTTAGAAAATTTTATTTCCAAGTATTTAAATTCTGAAGAGGAAATTGAACAGGTTTGATGATAATTTAATATACATAATGATAATTTTAATAATTTAATAATAATAACAATAATAATAATAATAATTTTAATAATTTTATAATAATTTTAATAATAACAATAATAATAATAATAATAATTTAAATAATTAAAGGGAATGCATCAAGTGGAAACATTATTAGAAAATCTGATAGATCATAACTTTGATTTATTTGAACTTTACACGTTAAGAAATATTTTCACTATTCCCGATAATCTTGAAATAATTTTACCCCATCATGAGGTTAAGATTTATAATATAAATAATATATAATTCGCGTTTTTCATCATGTTTTTTTTTTCATAATTATTATTTACTCCATTTTCATTATTTAGGGTTTAGATTTTACTTTAGATCAAAGCAAAGAGGATCAAATTGATGAAGAATTGGAATTAATGCGAAAGAAAGTTTTGGCTGTAAGTGAGATTTAAATATAAATAAATATATATATATATTATTTGTACATTATTGATTTTTTATGTTACATTAATTATTTTTATATTGTATTAAAAATTAATTAATTATAATAGGCAAAAGCAATGAATCATAAACTAAAAACGGAACAAACTAAAACGGAAACTCGGATCAAACAAATGGAACAAATGAAAGAAAAATTAGAATTTATATTAACTACACCTAAACTTCATAACGGTAAATATCCTGTCTCTCTCTCTTGTTTTTATTTTTAATTAAAAAAATCTAATTATATATAAATATAATGCATATAAATATAATGCATATAAATATAATGCATATAATAGTGAATCCAATGGTAGACACATTACGCTTAGTGATCGATCAACTACTGGCAATTAAAAAGATTACAAATAATCTTCATTCAGAAGTTAATGAAGAGAAATTCAATCAATATTCAAATATTCATGATGAACGTGAAACATTTATTAGTACAATGGTATTAAGGCAAACCGAACAAGTGAAAATGTTGATGCAACAAAAAGAAAAACGTCATAATGGAAATAATGTTAATGACGATAATAATAATAATGATGATAAAGATAATAATAATAATAATGATGATGATGATGATGAGAAAGTGAAAACATTAAGAAAGAGAATAAAGATTGATGATGATGATGATGATGATGATGATGATGATAAAACTTATAAAATTATTGCTCATAAATTAAATGATTTAGAAACAATTAATAATTTGTTTTCTGATGTTAATAACAATAACAATAATAATAATAATAATAATAATAATAAACACGAAGAATAATTTAGAATAATTAGAATAATATATAATATGTGTATATATATAAATCTATATTTGTTATTATATTATATTGTATTTTATTTAAATAATATAATAAATAATACAATTAAATAATGTAATATAAAACAAACTTTTATCGCAAAGTTACATTCAATTTCTCAGTCACTACGCCTCTTAATTTTTCTTGTATTGCGTTGATTTCTTCATTTGTAAATGTTCTAAAATATAAAATTTATTATTATTATTAGATTATTATTAGATTATTATTATATTTTTATTATTTAAAACTTACTTGTCCATAGATCTATAATTTATTCTATAACAAAAACTTTTTTTCTTGGTTTTTGGATTTACGAATTCATCAATCTAAAATGTAAATATAATAATAAATATAATAATAAATATAATAAATATAATAATAAATATAATAAATATAATAATAAATATAATAAGTATAATAAATATAATAAGTATAATAAATATAATAATAAATATAATAAGTATAATAAATATAATAATAAATATAATAAATATATTAAGTATAATAAATATAATAATAAATATAATAAGTATAATAAATATCATAATAAATATAAATATGATAAATATAAATATATCATAATAAATATAAATATAATAAATATAAATATAATAATAAAATATTACAAACCAATTTCACATCTTCAACTAAATCTTGCGCCACATCACGAACAATTTCACAAAAATCATTTTCATGAAATTCATGTTTATCACTAGCCCAAAAACTTATATCTTTAATACACGAAGGATATTTTGAAAATAATTGAAATTTGGTAATTTCTTCCGATTTAAATTGATTTAAAAATCGAGGATCTTGTGACCAAAATAATCGAATATCCGGTATATCAAATAATATCATGGCTATACGTTCTAAACCTAATCCAAATGCCCAGCCTATTTTATCTGATTTACCTGCTCTATTAAGAATATCTTGTTGAATAACTCCACATCCACAAATTTCTAACCACATTCCATTATAAAATACTTCCATTTCCCAACTTGGACTTGTAAATGGAAAGAATGAATTAATTAATCTAACTTTTAAATTTTTTTCTTCTTTAAATAATACTTTAACCAATCCATTTAATATATATTTTAAATGTGAAATTGTTGCATTAGCTGATTCAATTGAATGACACGTTTGTATAGGATTATCAATTCCAATAATAATTTGATCATCTGTTTCTATTGAATTTATTGAATTATTGGAATTATCTTTATTATTATTATTATTATTATTATTATTATTATTATTATTATTATTATTATCTTTATTATTATTATTATTACTATTGTTATTTTCTTTTATATCTTGTGTGGTTTCTTGAATTACATTAATATTATTAAAAATTTGAACTCCTTCCATTTGATGAAATACTGGATAATGACATGAATCAATTTCATCTCTTCTATAAACATCTGCACTAATTAAAAATTTTTCGGCTTGATAATTTTTTAATACTTCAAGTTGATGTGCTGATGTATGAGTTCTAAACATTACATCTTTATTAATATAATAACTATCACTAGTTGATCGACCCGGATGATTCTCGGGAAATCCTAATTCATCAAAATTTTTAATGGGTGTAACGATTGGACTAAATTCATTAAAATATTGAAATTTATTAAAATGGTTTTCTATAAGTGTTCGAAGAATTGATATCGGATGTGAAGTTTGTAAATGTAACCGACGCGTTGACTTGTTTAAAATTGTCGATGTTGCATTAGTTAAATTATCTTTGGGATATAACTTTCCTTCCACAAAAATATCTTTGTCTGTGATATATGCTTCACTTCCCGTAATTGTTTCTTGACCTTGAGGAATTATTGTTTCTCCTTGACCTTGAATTGTTGTTTCTCCTTGACCTTGAGGAATTGTTGTAATAAATTTGTAAAATTTGGTGGTGAATTTATTTTTTATAAATAAATTTGATATATTATATCTACTACTGTAAAAATTTAAACCACTTAATCGATACATTTTTCAAGAGTTATCTTTTTTTGATAATCTAAAAATGTAAATCATTTGATCATAATAAAATGTAGATCATCTTCGGGTTACGTGCTTATTTTGTAGATTAGTTTTCTTGTGGGTATGTAATAATAATAAAATTCCTGAAGAATGGATAAAAGATAAATCAGTTGAACATTTTAAATATCTTAAATATCATGATGATATTAATTTACAATTATTAGTTACATTGAAAACAAGTACGAATAATTTACTATTTAGTAAAAGAATTATGTAATGTAGGTTATTTAATTATATAATAATAAGCATCCATTATATATAAAGAATATAATGTTAATTCCATTCATTCAAATAAAGTTAACTTGCAATTTAAATCTAAATCCGGTATATCAATATGTTATTTCAAATAATTATACTTATCAATTATATCCATATCCGATTATATGGTTTTACTAATTTTATTAATCCAAGTCTAATTGTGCCTTAATTTAATCATAATCACATCGAAAATATTTATCAAGTGATTTCTTGAGTTCAGGGTTCAACATTCTATTACTACCTAAGAGTATTAATATAAATATTATCATCGATCAAATTATAATAATGTGACGATGACGGTGATGGCAACAATGAAGATAATGGTTGGTCATTAACAAGGAGAACTTTCATCAAGAATTGTTGTTTATTTATCGGTTTCTTTGATTAGATCATTATCTTTCCAGAACTGTGACTCTTCATCGGATAGTGTTTCAATCTCATATACCCAAACATTTTAAATCTCTTCCTGTAGTTCCCATTGCATTTCGTGCATGTTGTCAATGCCGTCCCTGTATCATCATTCATATTATCATTTTGTATCTTTTTTTATAATTTCTAAGATCTTCAGAATAATCGCTGTGATAATAATTTTTCGATCAAAAGACTAATAGCGTTAGCTAGAAATTATTATTAAAAGAAAACAGAATTAATATTAATAACATATCAAGTATTATGAAAAACTGATTTAAGATTGTCTCTACTGATTACGAAGAACTTCTTAAATTATTAAAAATTATTATAAATAATTATATGTTATTATAAGTCATTATATGATATCAATATAGCGTCTGTTCCGGTGAAGACTCGTGTAAATTGTCTTTGGTGGACTTTTCAACATAAAATTGTACAAGGGTAAGCACCTTTCAAAAAAGTTTAGGATTATAAAACCATTCTAAAACAATTAATTGCTTGAATTCTAACATCAAGAGAAAATGATGCACAAATCACGCGGTGCAAAATAGAAAAATCAAAAAAAAATCAATACATTTATTAAGATAACACATGAGTGAATAGACCGAATAGATCGAAAATAGGATATAGATAACAATACCATACCAAAGTACGCGATAATAAAAATTCTCACAATTTTTATCAATATCAATATTATTGTTGTTAGAAATAATTTCCAGTATTTTCTTTATTTCATTACTTAAAAATAATGAATAATCATTGCTCTGAAATATTTCGGTTTCTCTTTCTTCACCTTCTTTTTGTTGTCTTTATAGTTGTTCGTCTCATAATTGTTTCGATAAACTTAAAAACGTGAATAAGCATCTTTTAATATTTTTTTTGTAATTATAATTCGCGTTCGTCTCCGAGTTATGTAATAAAAACAGTTCACGTTATACAAAGATAAGTATAAAACTTTATTAAGTGTGACAAAGCATCATACAATTAATAGACTTTTACTTTTTAATAATGCAATTACTGCAGTTTCACGATCCAAAGATCAATTGCATTCCACGTTATGATCAGTCAGTGATATTTGATCCAAGATCTACTATATCGGATTTTTTTTTAATTCGTAAATGTATCACGAGATTATCAAGATTATCACAAGAATGCAATGAAAAAACACTAGAAATGACAATCAAATTTCCAATTCGAGAAATTTAAAAACACTTGAATATGACAATCAAGTTTCCAATTAGAGGGGATTTGAATGAATAAGAGGGGGATAAGAGAGAATTTAGAGAGAATTAAAGTTAAGAGTTAGAAAGTTAAAAAAAAAAAAGGAATTAAAATTACACTTTAATCAAACTTTATTTTTAGGCGACTAACTAAATTTATAATAATTTTTTGTTGAACTTTAATTATAACAAAAGCGAAAACAAGGGAACAAAGGAAAAAAAAAAACGAATGATAATAATAACAAATAAAATCATTTGTTAAGCACACTTGTATTAGTACATTAGTCACTCCGGTTTTGATGATGCATTCGCTCCTACAAAAAAAATCTGTTCACTAAATTCTCTAATCTCATAATCGAAATTCTTTTAATAAATTCTGTGAGAAAATATTTTGTTATTTATTTTCCCATCGATTTATTGGTCAAATATATTCATATCACGTGTTATCATATTTGTTTGTTTGAACGCGTGTAAAAAAAGAATCCAATTTTCTAGTGTGGCTCATATCTTGTGAATTCGGTGAAATTTAGTGGAAATTAAGTGCCCGCAATTTAAGAAGAATAATGTCATTGGAACAAACTCAACTTAAATCCAACCGATACTCACCTTCTACCGGAATTATGGAGCGAACAAATCGTCGTAAATCTAGTTCTAAATCTAGTCATAAAGCTACTCATAAAGTTTCAAAAAATACTTCAAAAAGTGAACCACCTCAAATGTCATCATTTGATATATCAATTTCAAGTATTCCAAGTGAATATCCTGCTAATACTTTAAATATAGCTCAAAAACCACCATTAAGCGATCAGAATCAACCTAATTCTTCATATCCAAGTCTCAGCCACTTTACTATGTCCAGTTATAGTACTGAAGACGGTAATGCTTGGAATACTGAAAATACTGAACCTTCTAATTTACAATCATCTGAAAATATTTCTATGAAATCTTCTTCAGTTGAAGATAATTACCCAAATATGTTGATTATCAATTCGGAGGGATCTTCTCTTGGTTCACGAGAATCTTCTAATATATCTAATATATCACTTAATATAACTCCTTTTGTAACACCTTGTATATCAAGAGATGTATCATTTAATAGAACTGAATCTGGTTTATCTATCCATAGTAGTATCATTAGCCAATCACGTAGTTCTTCACCTTTTATACATTCGGAATCTCATTCTCCTTATCAATCATCATATGAAACCGTAAATGAAGATAGTGATTATTATGATGATAGTCAACCTGAAAATAAAGAATATGACGACGATGATGATGGATATGAAATGAGACCAATTTCTGGAAATGATCCGATTTCTGGAATTGATGATAATTCTGGAGATGTAATTGAACAGATTGAACAAGATCAACAACAAACGACGCAAAATGAAGATCGAATCCCAGAAATGAATGAAAGTTACTTCCACTATATTTGGAATGCTATTAAGATATCAATAAATTGGATTATTAGTAGATTAGGATTAGGATATATTATTGAACCTTTTAGAACTAGTGCACGTGGAAGTGGTACTGAAATAAGTAGATTTTGGAATTTCATGTCTGGATTTGTAAATAATTCTATTAGGGTAATGTGTGGTAATTCTTCTCAAAGAATGAATCAATCATCAAATGAAGTACATTCTACATCTACTTCTATTAATAGTTCTATTAATACTTCTACCTCTACCACTACTACTACGAATTCATTCGAACGTGGAGGACATTTTTATATGTTAACAATGATGGTGGCTTTTTTTACACTTTTTCTTAGTATTAAATATATAAATGAAGGAAATCAATCACCGGAAATAATAAATTTTGATTTAATAAGTGGTAATGGTAATAATGGACTTGAACATAATGATGCTTTAATTAAATCAGCTGTTGCTGACAAAGTTAAAACATTATGTGCCGCTGAAGTTCAAAAGAGAATTCCTCCACAAAATCAGGAAATAGTTAATTATCGTGCGAACGTATTTCCTGATGAAAATGTGGTCGTTATGGTTAGACAAGAAATTCAAAGAGCCGTGGAAGAAATGTTATACACTTATTCTCAAGACAAATTAAATAAAGCAGATTTCGCATTATCTTCAGGTGGAGCTAAAATCATAAGCAGTTTAACATCTCCAACTTATGAACAATGGCCAACACAATGGTATAAAATAATGTTGGCTTCCACAATTGGTCATGGAATTACGAGAGGTAAACCTCCTGTTACAGCGATCCAACCTGATACTCACGTTGGACAATGTTGGCCTTTTACTGGTCAAGAAGGACAATTAGCTATATTATTAAGTAGAGAAATTTATGTGACTGCCGTAACCTATGATCATGTAAGCATAAATGTTGCGATGGGCTTAACTAGTGCACCAAAAGAGTTTGATGTTTACGGAATCGTTAATAATGATTATTTGAAAGTAAAAAAGAGTGAAAAAACTTTTAATAATGAAGAAGAAGAATTATTTTCAGAACAAAATAAAAAAGATACAAAAGAAAATACGTTTAATGATGATTTTGATGATGAATCAGATTCAAATATTATTTTGGATTCAAGTAATTCGAATATCAAAGATGGTATTGATAGTGGTGATGGTGAATTAAAGATTGGATCGTCATCAAAACATGAAGTATTTTTGGGTCGATTTGTTTATGACGTTAATGGTCCGCCAATACAAACTTTCGATGTGAATAAAGTTGATAAACCTATAATAGCCGTTATTCTAAAGGTGAGAAATAATTGGGATAATCCCAAATATACTTGTTTATATCGATTCCGTGTTCACGGTGAACGTGCCGACTTGAAAAAAGATTAACAGCAGCAATTTAAAGGTAAAATTCGATTTAATTATGTTATTATCTATTAACTTTCTTACACAAAAATATAATTACCATTTCATAAAAAATATTTACAGAAATTCTCAAAGAATTTATATCGATTTTCGCAATATTTAGAGTTGCAATGTTTGAATGCGGTATTTTTTGGGATGTTTATATCTTTTACCTTTTTTTATAAATTGAATCAAGTTGCTTTTTTTTTTTTTTTGTTATAAATGTTTTCAAATTTATATAATAAATTACTTTCATACTGCCGATTTTTAAAATGATTCTGATCAATGATGATTCGTGATAGTTTCCGCTCAATTCTTTCGAATTTTGTCAATGTTGAATTTGTAAAATACCAAATACCAGTCATTTTTTGAAAATGTCAATTATTGATGATATTTTTTACCACTATTCGTTCACCGTTTCAAATTTATTACTTTGTTACTTTATTTTCGTTGTAATTTTTGTAATTCTGTAATTTGCAACTTGTCGAGCGTCACATAATTTATATTTTTATTGGAAATATCATGTATTCATAATAATACATATGAAGAATTTTTTTAAAAGAAAAGGCGGATACGGATACCTTGGTGACTTTTAAAAATTATATATATATATATATATATATATAGTAATATTTATGTACTTACATGCAAGTTTTACGCGTCTTTTATACTTTTATACTATTGTGTAATTTGTGTAATTGGATCACTCAACACGTCATAAACGCCGAAAATTTTTTCTGGGTACAAAACATTCGCCAGAAGTTAGGGCAAATTCTTCCCTATTAATTTCAATAGTTGTGGGGCAGATTTTATTTATTAATAAAGAATTTCGATTAGGGGAATATATAGCACATTGTATATAACGATAAATTATTTTTTGGTAATCTGTAATTAGGCAGGATTGCTCCCTTTGGGCTCGATGTCACGTATAAAATATTGTTCTCAAAACAACAATTAATTTTTTTAAAAAAATGTAGGTGATTTCATCCTATTCAAGATCAAATAAATTTATTTTAGGGGGAACAAATAATAATTTATTTTAGGGGGAACAAATGGCTGCTTTGTTTTCCAATATGATTTGTCATCTTTAGCAGCAGGGAGGGCGGGCAGACTTTTCTATTCTTTGTTCCTCGATTTTACACCTTTGGATTTTATGCTTTTCCGGCTTTTTTAGCCTTTTCCCGAGAACATAAGACAAAAACTAATTAAGGAATCGGATTGAAAGTTTCTTATATAGTGTCTTTCTCATGAATTTTACAGCTTTAGAACTCTTAAATCGATATAAAAATTTTAATATTCAGAATTCGGTGTAATTTTACACATCTTTAATTTTTTATAAATCGTCAAAATCAATAGTTACGGATCTCAATAGTTTTAAGGGAATTTGACTAGTAAAATAATTGTATATCTAATCTTTTATTAATTGCTATAAATTACACTGTCTTTCTTATAAATTTTAAAATGGTAGAAAGCTAGAACTGATAACAAAAAATAAAGTATCTGATATAATTTAATGTATAGCAATTTTTTTTTTGTGTCGTCATCTTTGGTGTAAATTTATAAGATAAAGTACTGAATTGTTACTGCAAAAAGACAGTTTTCTAATAATTGTCGAGATGTATAATAATTCAAGAAAATTTGTATACATTATTTTATGCAATCAAATGAATTTGTATACATTGTTTTATATACGCAATCAAAATGATAATTATTTACTGACCTATTTTTCCTCTGAAGTTACATTTCGAAAATATAATTCTGTTTGATGATCACTACTCTGAACTGTAAAGGTTTCTTCATTCTCAGCTATATATTTTACCCATATATCATATTCAAGATCTCGCCAATCTGTCAATTCTATCAGGCTCAATATTTGTGGAAGCTTAAAGACATCAGAATTTATAAAAGTATGAAATAATGATACCAGATTTTTCACATTGAAGTACCAACTGCCTTTTCATCCCAATATTCTTTGATCACATCAAAAAGTTCTTTCCAATTATACCATTGGGGTGTAAATTCTAGATTACCGATATCCCATTCATCTCTATATCCATATTCTTCAATAAATTTATCATATTTTTTTTTTCTTCGAGATCATAGTCATCTACCATTGTACTAATATATTGAATATTTATTACATTTGAAAAAATCTTTATAATAAGAGTAGATAGAAAAACTATTTTAACTTTTTTCTCCAAAATTGTAATTTTGAGATCCCAAAATAATTTTGCATGCAAGTATAAATGAGATCTCCTCTTTATTACAATAAAATAAATATATTACAAATTTCCAAAGAATAAAGATTGATATAGCTATTTACTAACTAACAGTCTAATCAACCACCCTAAAATCACAAGTACTTCATCAAGAACTATTGAAGAAATAAAAGAATTACAATCCAATAGAAAAAAATTAGATGTATCTATTTTAAGCACTATACAATATATAATTTCTTTTTCTTACATTTATAATAATGAGTGCTAACCTTTGATAATCACTTTATAGGCTTGGGTTTTCTTCAGTTATTGATCTTTCTTCCAAATTTCCTGGTGGCATGTGCTCATGGTTTGATGAGGAGTGGTTAGTCCTTAAACCAAAGAAATTTGAGGATGCAATTGAAAAAAGACATTGACAAAATAGAAGAGGTATAAAAATGATATATTATTGGATATTTATAATGTATGCATAATTGAACTTTTTTCAATATTCAGCTTTGTAGTGAATACAAATACTGGGATAAAACTAGAACAATTCATGAAAATTTATTTTTTTATATATGTATGCATCATTGTTATGCAATAATATTGACATTAGTTGTTAAACTGATTTTAATTCATAATTAGTATAGAGATGTTTCTAGTAGATCCCTTTATTTTTGTAGATAAGCAAGGAAATAAACAAAATTTAACAGAAATCGAATTCGTGCTCAAAGTTGCGGGTCCAATAATGGATATAATATTTTCTGATGTTCAACATCTTGTTCAGCTTAAATGGTAAATATTTTTTGTTTTCTCTAGGATATTTATTGATTATTGTTTCTAATTATAAATACTTGCAGGGGAGAAACGGTTTCAAAAGCGACGGAAATTGGAAGAAAAATCGACTTACAAATTAGATGTCGAGGAAAAAACATTGAGCTTAGCCATTCTGAGTGTGCTCGTAGAACAACTCCTACTAAAATTATTCATGATCGTAGTAAATGTCTGAGGACAAATAAATCTTGTTCTTAATAAATATTTTTCGCTGATGAAATAATCGAAAACTCTGCAGTTATTGGGTTGCAGTTAGCAGGTAAGACTTTTAATACATATGTCACGCATTGCATTATATTTCATAGTTATTTACGTTTTTTATTATTTAGCTTTACATGGTCAAATAATCGGTATTGACTTATTAGACAATGGATTGTATTTCGGGTTTGAAGGGCCACTATTAAGGTTTCCCGCCCAAATCAATGATATTACTGTTCTGAAACAAACTTTGGAAACATTATATTTCATTAAGGTAAGAAACCGGATTTTTGACATCTATTTATGACGGATTATTTATAACGCTTTTTAAATATTAGGAAAGTATTATTCACAAAGCAGAAGCACTATCGTGTCTTAATAAGGATTCAAAATCCCTTTAGTAATATTTTTCACACTGAAATAATTTCGAAGTCTCATCACCGTAAAGCGGATTTCATGAGTCCAACTTATTTTCGCCAAAAAAATGAAATAAAACTGATGTCATCCGATTAAAAATTTTAAATATTCTGATAATTTGATAAACCGTCGATATAAACAATGGCACGGAAGCTGTGAAAACCACGATTCGAATTTTCTACTACAGCGTCAACCTCAACTTTAAGATTTGCAACGACATTTATTTTACCTGAATTATATGCTTGATTATCTAACTTTGTATTACCAAACAGGAAAAACAACATGCAATTAAAGATGACATCATATTCGTGTGATGTATATAATAAATAATTTTTCTTTCTAAAAATTTGTATCAGTCACCAGACATGTATGTCACATCAATCAAACATTGTTATAAATATATCAAATATATCAAATATATCAAATATATCAAATAATTATGAATTTTATCGAAAGACCCAAACAAATAAGCGTTGGTGTATTGGGTATTTTTTTATGTAATTTATTAGAATTTCTGTAATTTTTATCATTCAAATTCGAATTCCTGTCCTTTTTTTTATTTAGCTCTCCAAGGTGCTTTTCAAGAGCATATACACATGTTGCAATCAATTCCCAAAGTTTCCTCCATATTACCTGTACGTACTGCAGAACAACTTCGTTCTATTGACGCCTTAATAATACCTGGTGGTGAATCTACTACAATAGCTTTGGTAGCAGAACATTCAGGAATTTGGGAAAATCTAAAAGAATTTGTTCGTCAGAAACCTACTTGGGGTACTTGTGCTGGTATGATCTTGTTGGCAAATGAAGCTAATAACACTAAAAAAGGTGGACAAAAACTTTTAGGTGGCTTAGATATCAAAGTTAATAGAAATCAATTTGGAAGTCAGGTAAAATACATTTTATGTGAATTGATCCAAGAAAATGGTAATAATAAATAAATAAAATAAAATAATTATTCGCCTAAATTTTATAGATTGATTCATTTGAATCTTTACTTCACATACCTCAAATTACTTCCTCACCCGAGGATCCTTTTCCTGCAGTTTTTATTCGGGCTCCAACAATTTCAACCATTAACTCTTTGGAAGTTGAGATCTTGGCAAAACTTGGACATAACGTGGACGAAACAGACGCTTCAACAGTTGTAGCTGTTAAACAAGGTCACCTTCTTGCTACCTCTTTTCACCCAGAATTAACTAATGATAATCGAATACACAAATATTTTGTTGAACATGCCATAAATTATATTGTTTCCGGTCAAAATGGTAAAAAGGAAATTTCCTTGAAGGATGGTAACCAAAACACTCAAAAGCCAACGTGATCTTTTTTTTTTTTTCACAAATATTTATCAAATATTTACACAACACAAAAAAGACAATATTATGTAATCTAACAATTTTTTAACTTATTTATTAATGTACAGATTCTTCTAAAATAATCCATTATCAATTTCATCATTTCTTATATACAACAAAAAAAAAATCACCGTAAAGATATAATATTATAATAATAGTAATAATAATAATAATAATAATAATAATTTAATAATATTAATTTTTATGAAATAAATACTTTTTTCAATTGCAAAAATGAAANCCTCAAATTACTTCCTCACCCGAGGATCCTTTTCCTGCAGTTTTTATTCGGGCTCCAACAATTTCAACCATTAACTCTTTGGAAGTTGAGATCTTGGCAAAACTTGGACATAACGTGGACGAAACAGACGCTTCAACAGTTGTAGCTGTTAAACAAGGTCACCTTCTTGCTACCTCTTTTCACCCAGAATTAACTAATGATAATCGAATACACAAATATTTTGTTGAACATGCCATAAATTATATTGTTTCCGGTCAAAATGGTAAAAAGGAAATTTCCTTGAAGGATGGTAACCAAAACACTCAAAAGCCAACGTGATCTTTTTTTTTTTTTCACAAATATTTATCAAATATTTACACAACACAAAAAAGACAATATTATGTAATCTAACAATTTTTTAACTTATTTATTAATGTACAGATTCTTCTAAAATAATCCATTATCAATTTCATCATTTCTTATATACAACAAAAAAAAAATCACCGTAAAGATATAATATTATAATAATAGTAATAATAATAATAATAATAATAATAATTTAATAATATTAATTTTTATGAAATAAATACTTTTTTCAATTGCAAAAATGAAAATACTTCGCCAGTACGAGGACAAGTAATTTTCCCATTGTTTTTGGATGACATTTCATTTAATGCCTGGATAAATTTTGGATAAAAATAAATAGTAAGCATTAATTGACATATCATTATAAATTATAAATTATTTTACTTACATCATGTGAATAAACATATCCATTGGGTAAAGCCATAGGAGGATTATTTTCATTCATAATTTTACCACTTATACGACATACAATAGTTGAGTTAACATGATGACTCATAGGTAAATCTTGTGCCAAAATTCCAAGAGTATCTGGTGAGCAAACAGGACAATTGATATTCTTATTATCGTGTTGATAACACATTGGAGTTTTAAGTGCTGAAAGTCCTGCTTGAAGTGTAACATTCAACAACGGTTGAGAAGGAAGTGAATTTAATGCATAAAAATCAGCTCGAAATTGTTCAATAAGCGCTTCCCAACGTGAAGGATCATATAATGCCTTTTTAGGTTAAGTAAATGAAATTTTTTTATCATTAATCGAAAGGAAGGAAGGAAGGAATGAATGAATGAATGAAGAAAGGAATGGAGATATTTTTAAATTGTTGATGGAACAAATGTACCTTATAAGGTGGACAAGTGGTATTTGGTGGGAAAGCAAGAGTACCCATCATCTGAAGAAATTGTGCAAGAAGAGGGTCACTCCTAGTTTTCAATTTAAGAGAATCATGTCTCCTAATTGATCCCTGTGGAGAATCCTTTTTACTAGTGTCTAAATATGTTTTGAAATGTTTTTTAGAATAATCGATTGCCTCTTCCTTTTTATTAGCACGACATAATTCGATAAATTCTTGAACACGAAGATTAAATTCTAACGTGCTCTGTAAATGAAATAAATTCAGGATTAATAATAAATAAAATAATAATAAAATTATTTATAAAATATTATTAATTCGCCAGATACATTTATTTTACGTAAGTTTGATTTGTTTTCATTGCACCATTTTAAAGCTTCAGTACAACTGGTTGCCCCAAAATTTTGCCCAAACAAATTACGACCTCTCAAAGCTTGTTCAATAGCGCGTGCTTGTGTAAATAATTCAATATCAACAAGAGCCTATGATAAAAAAATTATTATATTATTTTTGTAAATAATTAATTTAAATATTAATAAGAAATAATTTATCAATAAGAAATAATTCACTTACTCCTATTTCATACTCTGAAGCCAATAACTCTGCTGTATCACTAAATCCTTCTCTTAATAAATAATCAACAAGTATTCTATCAATTCTCTTTTCGTTCCATTTTTTAAATTCTGGATCATTGGTATTTTTAATCTTTGTTAATTCAATGAGATGATCAAGTCGTTGCCTGCCCCTCGAGATATGTTTTTTTTCCTCTTCATTTGCTTCATTAAGCTAATTTGAAAAAATGTAACTGTATTAGAATAATTCGTATAACAAAAAATTAAAAATCATTATTTTGGTATTGAAAAAAAAAGAAAAATACAATAATGAAGATGCTTCAATTTTTTGCATTACATTGGAAATAGACCATTTACGCTAATTTTAAATTAATTTATCTCAAATAATAAATTGTAAAATACACACAAAAAAAGAAAAGGATAAATATTTGGAAAGAGAAAATTAATAAATATTAATATGCCTTGCGTTTCAAGCATTCCAGTTTTTTCCCAATAGCTTCGAGGTTTTCGTATGCAGATTTGACGTCAAATGTACCCTTATCGGCTTGCTGACAAAGATCTTTAACAATTAATGATGCTTTGGCTAACTCTCTATCTAAATCTTTATGAGGTTTTGTTGAGCGTTTAAGTTGTTCCATGGGAACCTATATAAGTAAATCCAATAAATATTCGTATATTTAAAAAGTTTCAATATATGTTCAACAAGAAACCCTTGTACCTTAAGGAAGGAACCCTCCAATGCTAATAACGTTTCAGGATTGAATTTTTCCATGATTTTTTTTCTTTTTTTTTTAGAAAAATGATAAATTCAAAATAAATATTTTATTTTAAATTTTACCATCACGTGTAAAAAGTTGTCTTTAACTTCCCCCTATCCAACTTTTTTAATAATTAAAAAAATGAATTTTTTGGGTCTGTAAGTATATATAAGTAATATAAGTAATATAAATCACCAAATAATAGTAACTGTACTAAAGCACTTCAATTTTTTGTTCTTGCTAGAACCAATAAGAATAAAACTTTCAAGCCAAAGAAAAATGTACCCGAGGGCACAAAACAATATCATCTTCAAAAGTATGCAGAAGCAACACTTGGTTCTGGGAATTTGAAAATTGCAGTAGTATTACCCGAAGGAGAAGATATCAACGAATGGTTAGCTGTCAATAGTAAGCCTTGCCTAAATGATTAATTGTTTCTTTTTATTTTTTTTATATAATAATAATAATAATTTTAATAAGAATTTTGAATAATTTTAATAACAATAATTTTAATAACAACAATAATTTTAATAACAACAATAATTTTAATAACAATATAATTTTAATCATAACAATTTTAATAATAATAATTTTAATCATAACAATTATTAATAATAAAGCATACGATTTTTATAACCAAATTAACATGCTTTATGGAACAATTACTGAATTCTGTACTCCACAAGGATGTCCATTGATGTCTGCTGGTCCAAAGTAAATAAGTTTTTATAATTTTTATAATTTCATTAGAAATTTCAATAAAATTTAATAAATAATTTTTTTTTTTTTAGTTTTGAATATCTTTGGGTTGATAATGAAAAATATAAAAAGCCTACAAAATTATCTGCACCAGAATATATAGATAATTTAATGGAATGGGTACAGAATCAACTTAATGATGAAACCTTGTTTCCTAGTAAAATAGGTAATTTAATTTTTATAATTTAATTAATTCTATTTTATTTGATTTGATTTTTTATTAATTATTATTTATTGTTTATTTATTAATTTTAATAATTCAGGAGTTCCTTTTCCAAAAAATTTTCAATCATCCGTTAATGTAATATTTAAACGATTATTCCGTATTTATGCCCATATTTATTTATCCCATTTTCATGCTATTATAGCATTAGGTGAAGAAGCCCATTTAAATACCAGCTTTAAACATTTTATTTATTTTGTTCAGGAATTTCAGTTAATAGAAAAAAAGGAATTACAGCCTTTAACTGAATTAATTGTTACTTTAACTAGTAAAGATTAAAATATTTAGTTTTTTTTTTTTTTCAATAATATCCTTTATAATTCTCATGTTATATAATTCATGTATTTTTGTATTTTTTTTTTTATTTGTATTTTTATATATTTAATACTATTCTTATTATTCCTATCATTCCAAATTCGAATATATCTTCTAATCAATAGGAAAATTTCATTTGGAAATCCAGTAATACAAATAATTTATATTAGCTAAAATAAACATTCCATATTTTATATTTTATTCACTTTTAGAACGTGATCTTTTACGATGACGACTAGGACGGTATGATGATGCCTTATATCTTTCCCGACTTGAATATCTTCTACGATAGATTGGTTCATATCGATCATACCCTCGATTCCTTGAACGAGACCGTGATCTACCTTTCGAACGGCTGCGTTGTCGTCTACGGTTTGACGGTATATCTATAACCAAATATATCATTTCGATTCCTTGACATAGATTTAATTTAAATATTTAAAATATTTGTCTTCTTTCACTTACATCGATCCGTCCCTTTGGGTGTCCTGCTTCTACTCCTACTTTTACTCCGACTTCTACTCCTACCTCTATTCTTACCTCCATTCTTACCTCCATTCCTACCTCCACTCATACTTCTGCTTATACTTCCTGATTTTTGACTCCCTCTATCCTTACTTTTATTCCTTCCTTTATTTACATCTAAATCCTTTGATTGTTCATTTTCTTGAACTTTAACTCGTTCTTGACTTGATGACGAAATGGATCCTTCATCTTCGTCTTCATCTTCATCTAAAAGTTCTTCAAGAACACTCTCTCGTGGCTTTAATTCTCCATTTTCCTCTAACACATGTCGTTTTGTTATTCTTGGCAATATAATATCACATGCTCTATCTTCGCGTAATAATTCATTAATGAACTCATCCATACATACGATTGAAAATTCTCCATCTTTATATATATATTAAATCGATATACAAACTAATTAAATGAGTGTTATTATGGAACATAATGAAGAAGAAATTATGAATTATTTTCTTACCTAATGATTGTTTTCGTAATTTTCTATAATCATTTAATAAAGGTTCAAGATTTTGATAAATTTCAATTGATGTTCCCACGAGTCTCAAATAAAATGCACTAAGAGCTCGTAAATACCTAATTAAAAGGAATATTTCTATTTCAATTTAATGTTGAAAAGCATTTCTGTTAAAATTGAAAATGTTGAGTTAAAATCGAGTTTGTCACTCACTTAAAATCCTCATTCCTAATAAATTCTATAATAATTTCTTTACTTGGTTGTAATTGAAGTAATTTCAAAGTTAAACAAAGAAATTCAGTTGGTTTTTGATTTCCATATTGACCTCCGAAACAAGATAATTTGGCCGCTCGATCAACTAACGTCTCGGCTATTTTTTTTTAAATAAAGTCAATATTTTAATTTCAATCAAAATCAAATATGTATAAGTATTTCGATTACCAGTTAAACCAAAACATGATTCTTTCCAATAAAGAGATTCATAAATTCTTGTTCTTATTATTTTTTCAATAAGATATTGAGGATTCGTTCCATGTATCGCGATCGCGTCTGAAACAGTACGATTTGCCATTTTTTTTTTGAGCCAAAAATTAATAAATTTTTATTATAAATGTTCACGAGATTTAATGTTCACGAGATTTGACGTTCACGAGATTTAATTTTAATGTTTAAGATTTCTCCATCATCTTTTACCGCTACCGCTATGTAAAAATGCGATCACGATTAATTTCAATAATAAAAGTGTTTCCTAGATACACCCATTCTTTTCAGAATTATATCGTTCCTGTTCGACACTTTCGACACTTAATATCATTTAGCAACCAAAATTTACGATTTGTTAGGGAAACACCCCTCTTAAAAGTTCTTTCAAACAATGGTACCAACAATAAGTTATTCAGAAATTCCGGGAATTTGTATTTCAAACCTGGTAATTAAAAATTAATTGATTCTTGTGAATTTCAAATTCTTAATAATAATTTTTAACATGAATTTTAGTTCGTTCTATGTTTATTCAAACGGAGACTACTCCGAATCAAAATTCTTTAAAATTTATTCCCGGAATTCCAGTAATGTCAGGAAATAAAACAGCAGAATTTTTATCAGCGAATTCAGCGGCAGCTTCACCGCTCGCTAAAAAACTTTTTCAAATAGAGGGAGTATCTGGGGTATTTTTAGGCCCAGATTTCATTACAATTAGCAAGGATCCAGAAACTCCTTGGCAGTTAATGAAACCCGATATATATGCGAATATTATGGATTTCTTTTCTTCAGGCAAACCAATTCCAATTCTAACAGAAGATCAACCACCTTCAGATACAGAAATAAACGATGATGATCCTGAAGTGGTAAAAATGATTAAAGAACTTTTAGATACTAGAATAAGACCTGCTATACAAGATGATGGTGGCGATATTGAATATCGCGGATATGAAGATGGAGTTGTTAAACTAAAATTAAAGGGTGCTTGTAGATCTTGCGATTCTTCAGTGGTAACACTTAAAAATGGGATCGAAAATATGTTGACACACTATATTCCGGAAGTAATAAGTGTAGAACAAATTTTAGATGATGAAGAAAAGGTTTCACATCACGAATTCAAAATGTTGGAGAAGAAGTTGGGAATAGCTTAGAGATAAATTCAATAAATTTTAAAATGAAGAAATTTTTATTTAATTTATACGAATTTAAAGATTATAACACACTATTATTTAAATTATTTTCAAAATAACAATTTCTAATGTGTGAATAATAATGTAAAACAGTTTATTAATATAAAAAATAAAATTAAATTTGTATTTTATGTTAATTCTAAATGGGGGGTTTTTTTTTTTGGAAATTATTAATGAAGAGTTTTTATGAAGTTCCTTCGTACTCGGATGATTGATTAATGGCGAAAAGTTGAGTATACATTCGTACCAACGATTCATATCCCATGAAATCACCACATCTAAGTAAATTTGCTATGAAAAAGTCGTCATGTAAGAAAGAAATTTAAATTCTCCCACACAACTTTTTAAAGCAACTTATAAATTACAATAAACTTTTTTCATACCTGCATCACAATTTAATGGACTAGTCGGTTCTGGATTTGATAATAGCAATCTAATTGCCATACAAGCAGATTGTAAAGTCCAAGCAGGACTCCAGGCTGTTTTTAAAATGTCCAAACATATTTCCCCTGTCTAATATAAAAAAAAAAAAGAGCCATTGAAAATTTCAGAAATTATTATTTGATTCGACATTTACTTAATCTTCTTACCTTGAAAGATATATTAGGGTGGCAGATCTTGGTTAAAAATTTAATCTTTGGTGGATGAATCGGATATGTTTTTGGTATCTCTATACGCAAAATCCAATTCCCGCCTAATGTTAAAAAGATAAATTGATTTTAGCATGGGAAACCTGTATAAAAAATAGATCATATTGCAATTCTGTACCTTCATAGGGTGTATCAACTTCACCTCGCAAAACTGCTTTCCAAATTAAAATGTTGTCGTCGCTTACAGGAGATAATTCAGCAAGATCAGGGTTAGGCTCTTTTTGATAGTCTTTAAGTTCTTTTATTAGTCTTCGCGAAACTGGATCTACCATTATTCTAAATCGTAAAATATAAGAGTTTAAAACTTATTTTCATAATATCACGTTTCTCTTTGTCCGTATGATAAACTTATTTTAAAGACTTAGACTAAAAATCAATATTCGAAGGGTGTGATACATGTCCTACCTGTCATATCACATGAGGGTTAGGACAATAGTTAAGATTCAAGAATTTAAAACCAATGTTATTTTTATTAGAACATAATCAACATAATTATAATTAAGAAAAATAATAAAAATAATATAATCATGTATAGAAATTAAAATACAAATTCTATATTCCAAAGCAAAAAAAAAAATAAGCAAAACCAAATAAGGAATATATTTCTTATATAAGGATATTGATTAAAGTGAGTATATACGCCAATTGAATAATAATTTTTAAAGTGAGTATATATGCCAATTGAATAATATTAGTAATAATTTTTAAAGTGAATATATATGCCAATTATGCCAATGTAATAATATTAGTAATGATTTTTAAGGTGAGGATATATGCTAATATAATAATATTATAAATTATATAAATTGTTCATGTAATAAAAATTCATTATTAAAAGGAGGTCGTGTGATTTGATTTTTCATCGTCGCCATCATCTTCATTTAATTCTGAAGTGCCCATGAAAATTTCTTCTATAACATCAGTAGGCGATTTATCATTGACTTTTCGAAGGAAAGAGTTTGCCATTAAAGATGAAGTTATTGGAGTGACATGAGTGGAATGGGTATAATACGCTGATCTCTGTTAATTTGGGATAAATTAAGATTATTATCATGTCACAATTGACAAAAGGCAAAAACTTGAACTACAAACCAATGAAATTGTTGATCGAGAACGAGCCGTGTAGTGATTTCCAAAATTTGGTCTTAATCTTCGGGCTAAAAGTTTTTTTTATAAAAGATCGTAAATTTCAATTACAAAAAATATAAATGTAAGCGTATATATATTACTACTGACTTGATCTTTCGTCATCCTGACGTTCGGTTTGTTCGGATATTATTCCCGCTAAACCTCCAAATATTTGGGTTTTTTTGAGGAGAGGACTGGATAATAATAATAAAAATTGTTTTAAAACAATATATATAAAATGCTTTAAGTATATTGACGAACGTACACTTTAAAGACCACGTCACCAAAAGTTTGTTTAGTATTGATCGTCAACTAAGAGAAGAAAATATTCATCAACTTCTAAACTGAGATGTCAAAATGTCAAAAAATAATCCAAAAATTAATAATACTTTGAGAGTCGAATTGATCTTACTGTCTTGGAGTAAATAACGTCGAGTCATTGAATTAGATCCAACGTATTCGGAAATATTAAGTGATAATCTTCCGATGTTATTTATTTCTTTAACACCACTTAATTCCTAATGTTGATAAGAAAAAGATAGATATCAAAACCAAGAGCAAAATTTATCCTGCTAAACTGCCTGAAGCAGAGGAAAGAAAATATTAAACATAACAGTAATTTACTTGTTTTATAGTGAGTCTCAATTCACAAGGCATTAGATAACCATCTTTCCCTATAACAAGCTGTATCGTATTCCGCAACTTATAATTCCAAAAAACACTATGGTCTTTTATTGGTGATCTGCCATAGAAGAAAAAGAAAAAAACATACTTTTTAAATAATTTTTAAGGCAAGATAATAAAACTTTATTTGCATACGAACCTCTCTGTCGAACTTTGAGGTTTTTCGCTATTTTTTAATTTCCATTTTACATAATAAAGTCCAGTTACCAAAGGAATGTTGGTTAAATCATGAATTATGACTTCTATTTCAAACTCTACTTTACGGTTTCGAGGAATAAATAATAATGATAATGAAGACATTTTTGCATGTAACTAAATATAAATAATATAAATAATATAACTAATATAACTAATATAACTAATATAACTAATACAACTAATATAAATAATATAAATAATATAACTAATATAACTAGAAAGATAACATAAACAAATTGTAATACATTTAAAATTTATCAATACAATATGTGCAATCAATAAAAGTCATGCAATTTTTTTATTAAAGTTTTAACCAAAATAGAAATAAAATAACCCAATAACCGAACAACCATTAGCAAAGAAAAAAAATAAAAATTATCTTTACATCTAGACAGTAAAGAATTAAAGATGAAATACTAAATACTAAAGATTTTTTTTTAATTAGAAATATATGATAATTTTGATTTTCTACGTCAAAATCTAATTAAAGGAGATAATATTGATGTCCCAACTTAAAATTCTTAATTAGAGAATTGATGATGAAAATTTCAAAAATCTAATATAAATTTGGTTAAGATAATTAACTTTAAATCCTCGTTAAAGAAATTGAGGATCGAATATTTAGTCTAACTCAAAATCCCTTGTTAATAAATTGTTGGTGAAATATTAAGGTAATTCAAAATCCCATGTTAAAGGATTGAAGGTGAAAATATGAAGATAATTAACTCAGAATCCCTCCATTAAAAGATTGAAGAAGATTGTTGATGAAATATTAATGATAAAATATTAAGATAATAAATTTTAAATCTACCGTTAGGAAATTGATTATGAAACATTAAGATAGCGAACATGAAAACTCAAAAACCCGAAAATAATAATAATAATAAATATCAAAATATCATTTAAAAAAATATATCAATTTGGGAAAACCTCTTAACGGCGATGATAGCCCTTGTACCACCACCATTCGCGGCATGACATTCTGGCGTTGATCATTGGATTATTTAATGGAACTGGTTCAGGTGGATTTTCAAATAAGCCGCGAGCCGGATCAGGACTTTCAACTTTACAGGATTTAGCATCAGGGAATTCAAGGTGTGGTGTTTCGCTTTGGTTATTACCAAATACATCGCGTGTAAAGTCGTGGCAACCATCGATGGACGGCATATTATGGAAGAAGTATGTGAGCATCACTTCCGCTTGTTGCCTTTCCTGAATGTTATATCGGAATTTATTTATCTAAAAAAATATATATATGAAAATCAATCAATAAACTAAATCCTTTTAATTAAATTCTTATAATTATTATTTGATTTAAAAAGTTTTTACCGTTTGCTTCATTTCCTCCCAATATTTAGCCTTTCTCGCAGCCTTTTGAACAACCAATTCTTTCTTCTTCTCTTCCTCACGCGTTGCCTCGGCTCTCTTGCGCTCTTCTTCTTGTCTTTCAAGTTCTTGTTTTCTTAAAATCGCCATAGATTCTTCATGGCATTTCTTTTTAAGCTCCTCAAATTTTCGCCGTTCCTCCTTATAAGTAAAAAAAAAGATGTGAATATAATAATAAGAAAATAATAATAAAATAGATATTCAAATTTCAAATATCTTTACCTCTCTCTTCTCTCGGAGATCCGCATACAAATAATCTAGATGTGGATCCGCAAGCTTGAGGTGATCAATCGCGAAGGGATCCATATAATAAGTTTGAGGCTGCGCAAATTTATAGATTGGTACAGATGCATCCACACGTATAAACGGAGAATTATCATCATCTTGATGGGGTTCAGTTGGAGGCGATGGCTGCGAAGAAGAAGGGGATAATTCGGGAGGCTCTGATGTATTAACCCGTTCGCAATCTTTTCCTTTAACAACTCCTTCAACTCTTTGTGTTCTCTCTACGGCTTTCCCTTTCCTTTTGTCTGCTTTATTCGTGGATACCTTTCTTCGTGCTGTTATCGTTGGAGTTTTCTTTGGAGCTTTACATGAAGACACATCAACCTTTCTTCTTCTCTTGGCTGGTGGGAGCTTCATTAAGGTCGAAAAATTTGTTTAATTAAGCAAGAAAATAATAATTTTATATATCAATATTAAAATACCTTTCGTACGCCTTTTAAATATAATTTTGTAATATGATTGAAACCGAATGCAATAAATAAATAAAAATAATATAAGTAATGCAAACAAGTAGAAATTTTCTGAAAATAAGAAAAATAAATTTTATTCTAGACGGCTTCACTACCTGTTTCCTCGGACTCTGTTTCTGATGAATTACTACTTTGATAGTCATAGATTTCTTCTGCTGAGTCATAACCAACATTTTTAATATTTTTTTTTAAAAAAAATCCTATTTAATCATCGACGATTTCATTAAGACGTAAAAAATACCTTGCGGTTTTGGAGATTCTTCATCAGAACGTGATCTCTTTAATGTGGACGCTTTTTCTTTCCCCTTGCCTTTATTTGTACATTTCACAACAAATTTATACATGATTCTAGCAGTTTTATGATCGAGTGCATCAATTTCGAGCTCGTATCCTTCGCTACCGTTCTATATTAATTAATAAAGTTGAAAGCATAGTTCTGAAACGAAAAATCTAATGCAGAATAATTTAAGCAGTTATTACCTCCAGTTCACCCCCCCTTTTCTGAATTATATTCACCAGTTCGCCCATCTTCTCATCAGATAAGAGTTCGATCTTTTGTTCAATTTCGGCTACTTGTTCTTCGGTTAAGGGTTCGTCATCGTCATCGTCACCGTCTGATGGCATTTCAAAATTTATGGGTGATCTAGAGCCCTCACCTGAAGGCTGTGACGGTTGTGACGATTGAACCTGAGATCGAACCACAGAAGGACCGGTAACACTTTTCATCTTTGCACTAGTATGCTTTTTCGTCTGAGATATCTGACTTGATAAATCGGATAAATGTCTCTGTAAAGCCCTTAAATGGTCCCCTATTGCGAAAACAGTAGAAAAATATTTAGTTAAAGAAAAGTGTTAAAAAATTATAGATTATTTAACAAAATATTTACTTTCGCCTGCATCCGATTCACTTCCGGACTCAATACCACCTTCCATATTTGATAAATTTGATGGTCTTTCACTCCATTTTTTCTCGAATACACTCTCTAACATCTTTCCCATTTTATACACATCACTTTTTTGATCATTATATGAATAGCAATTTTTGAAAATCTGACGAACGTCTGATTCAAATCCTTCTGAATTCTTATATTGGCCGGTGTTCAATTTGGAGCCAATGGTTGATAGGTCCATGGGATTCGTTATGATTTTATAATAATCTGGAACTCTTAGAGCTTCCGCATCGACAGGTTCATAAAACGGGTATGCGTAGTTCCAGTGTGTTCGCTTTCTGAGCTCTTGGAGAACCTTCCGACAAAAGTTGAGCTCGTTGTTCTTTTTATGGTCATTTTGGGGACGAGAGGAAGGACTGACGATCACAACTGGACTGGAGACTTTATTAGACGACTCCGCGGGGGTCTTCAAACTCTAAACAATTCAAAATAAGCATCGGAAACAACAAAAAAAAGTTACATTCGATCGAATACCAATTCACCTCGTTCATTATCCCAAAGAACTTGGAGATAAAGGCATCAAATTCGTCATTTAATTGTTTGGCATAAATTGAATATTGATGAGCAACTCCGTTGTATAGCATGCAATTTGAGAATATGAGTTTCACGTCATTGACAAATTCGTTGACAAATGAATATTCTACTTTGTTTAGCTTCGCATGAACTGTTCCCAAGTCCATCGGCTTTTTGATAATGTCAAAATAATCTGGGATTCCATATTTCACCGGATCCACGGGTTCAAGAAAAGGAGCTGTGTGAGAATGACGCTTTAAAGTTTTGATGATTTCAATACATTTTCTTAAATTTTCACGAGACATAGGATCCGTAAGCCGATTTGTTTGTGATTGCGATCTACAATAAAGAGTGAAAAGAATGAAGTTACAGATTTCGAACATTTACAACCAAAATGCATAACGAAGTTATTCTCATAAACGAAAACAAACAAATAAGTAAACGAAAACAGACAACAATGTAGGCAAAAACAAAAAACAAGAAGATAAGACGCCCAATTCAAATAAAAATTTTGCCCGTAAATAAAATGACAATCTCAAGAGATTAACAACTTTATCTTATGTACATACCTCACAACGTTGTTCACATTTGTCGAAGGATAAGGATTCTCAGTAGAACGGTTTTTAGAAGCTTGTTTCTTACTTTTTCCCATTTCTGAACGTTGCGAGAGAGAGTGTGAAATGAAAGAAATTGATGGAAAAAATAATTTTATATTGTATGAAAAAATGGGGATGGGGAAACAAAAAAAGGGAACCAATTGCTTTGATACCCGTAAATGTTAATCTCTCTCTTTTTTTGAATTCTGATTGGTCAAAGTAAATTAATTCTACACGTGAATTTGATACCAAAGCTGTTAACCGGCTAAATTTTTTACCTAACCAATTACATGTCCTTATTATCAGTCTGGTGTTTTACCAAATACAAATGTTAATTATATTTTTAATTCTTATAAAAATAAAAACATTTTGTTTAATTATTAAAAATATTATTTTTTTCTACAGTGCGAAACCTCTATAACCAAAAAATTTAACCCTAAAATAAGGTCAACTTTAAAAGGTTAAAACATGTGATGCAGATCTAAAATAGAAATTTTATTTAATTATGATAAATATTAACTTGTTTTTTCAAAATTATCAGTTTAAATTTTATAAAATTTGTTTTTTATAGGTGAATTACATATAAAAAATATATATAAAAAATTGAGAAATATATTAAAATAGTAAAAATGTTATTTATTTTATTTAAAGAAATCTTTTAATTCATTAAAAATATTATCCAATGTGATTTATATTTTTTTACTGTAAATATTATCATCTATATAATTTTACAATTATGTTTATAAATTTTATTAATTAAAAATCATGTGTAAACTTGTTCAAAATTGAAAAAATATAAAAAATATAATAAATCGATTTCTTTTAATATTTGGAATTTGAAAATAATATTTTTAAAATATTTAACAGATATTTATTATTTAATTTAAAAAAATATTTTTTGATTATAAAAGTTTCACACTGTGCTATACATATTATTTAAATTATTTTTTAAAAACCCAAATCTCAAATTCAAATTTCAAATTTCAAATTATTTATATAATGTCAAAATTATACATGTTTCCAAAATTGATTTTAAATTTTTAAGGTATTTTGTTTTTTTGAGATTTATGCAGAATCTATTTTATATATAAAAAAAACTATTTTGACTTTTTTCTTCAAAATTGTAATTTCAGAATCTTAAAATAATTTTGTGTACAAGTATAATTAAGGCTAATTTAATAATTACACTTTTGACTAATTGATTTTGTATCAGTTAAATTTTGGTTTAATAACTAATTAAATTGTACTGGTGTTATATAGTAAAAATAATTATAGCAACTTTTCAACCGTAGTATGAAACAGAAATCAAATAACCAAGAATTATAACAGAAATGAATATCAAACAATAGTAATCAATTAATAATAATTATAAATATTTAATAATAATATATAAATATCCTATTTAATAGTAAATTTTTATATGTATATTAATTTATAAATAATCTTAATCACATGTTTTGTAGTACAATAAATAGTTATATGAGATAATACAAAGATAATAATAGTAATGCAGAGGTGCAATAATAATAGTATAAAGGCACAGTAAAATAAAAAGATCACAATTATACATGTTCTTAAAATTGATTTTAGATTTTTAAAATATTTTGTCTTTTTAAAATTTATACAGAATCTATTCTATATATGAAAGTAAAAAAAGTACCTAATTATATATATCTTTAATTAAAAAATTTATTTGGATAGTTAAAAAATTTCAAGTTTTAAATAAAATACTTTCATTTTCTATAAAAAATTATTTTAATTTTTTTTTCAAAATTGCAATTTTAAAGTTTCAAAATAATTTTGCGTACAAATATAATCACAATATTAAAATAAGAAGTGGAATATAGTACAGTACAACCTTAATAATTATAAATACAAGTTATTTCCCTTTAATAAAAAAAGAGATTTAAATTTTAGAATATTTTTTTTACTTTTATTTTTATTTTGAAATTGAAATATTTTAACTTTTGAAAAGAATTAATTTTCATTTTTAAACCTTAAAAATGTAAAAATAAAAAAAAATCATTAAAGAGAATAATAGTAAAATTATTTTGTATTTATTTTTCTTATAAATAAATTAATATATAATTAATAAAGAAATATTAAATATTATAGGATTAAATACTTGATTGTATAATTATATAATATTAATATTTTTAAATGAAATTAATGATAAACTTTTAATAAGTAAATAAATTAATAAATAATGTTAACAGAATTGTGTTAAAGAAAAACATAAAAGAGTTATTAAACAAAAGAAATTATTTAAAAAAATTAAAGAAAGAAGAATAATTAAAAGAAATTTAAAGAAGTATCATAAAAAAAAGAGTTATGTGACAATATCTTTAAACTCAAAATAGTCATATATTAACACTATACATATCGTCAAAACTAATTTGACCTTGACTCAACTTTTAAAATTTCAATTTTTAATTGTGTCTGACTCAATTAATTATGTCGATCACTAGTAAAAATCAAAATTTGCCTTGACTCAACTCCAATTTTTCTCAATTTTAATTGCATCTGACTCAATTCAATAGTTTTGATGACATGTATAATTAACACCTCTGAATTCTAAAAAAGTTACATACCAACACCTCTGAACTTGATAATAATTATGTACTAACACCTTTGAATTTGGTAATAGTTATGTACCAACACCTCTAAACTAATGAAGTATTAAAAGTATATTATAAGATAAGCATTATTAATAAGTTTTGTATATTAAAAAATTAAAGTATTGAATGTATAGATAATTACACTTTTTGTTAAAATATTAACAATATTAAAGGATGTTGTTGTAATAAATAGACTGATTATGTCTATAAACTGACCAATACCTTCTATAAGTAAAATAGAATTCAAATTATTGTATGTTTTTAAATATAACATGTTAAACTTTTGAAAAAATTGTAAAAGTATTTTATTAGTTGTGATAAATAATGCTATAGTAAATTGGTAAGATAATACCAGATAAATTTTGACTCAAAAGTTAATTAATTTTTTATTAACTAAATTCTGTCATAATTTCTAATTACATAATAAAAGTTAATCAGATTAAATTATTAATTAACTTTACCAGTATTGATATTTTAATATATTGTTGATAAAATTTAATATTACAAAAATAAAATATATATCATCTTGTAACTAAAAATCTGAATTAAAAATTAAAGCTTTTAATTTGTCATAGAAATATCATAATAGAAAATTACTCTTAGTTATATAAAATTAATTTGAAATTAAAAATAAAATTAATTATTTTTTAAAAATTTAAAAATAATTATTTAATAAATTTTATAATTACACTAGTCAATTAGAATTACATTATTATTTAACTTTTGTATCAGAATTTAGTCATTATACTAGATTATGCTATTGACTAAATTTTAAATTCAATTGGCTAAATTATATCTGATTAAATTTTTGGCTCAATTGACTAAATTATATCTGACTAAATTTTTGGTTCAATTCGTATTACACTTATTATTTCTATCACTAATATCATAACAGAAGATTATTTCTATATAAAAAATAAAAAATTACTTATAAAATATTTTGATATTTTTTTAAATAATAAGTTAAATATTTTATTTGTTTTTAGTTAACTTTTATTATTTAGTAACTTCTTTATTTAATATAACAAGTTTAACTTTGGTAAAATATCTATTAATTTTTTTATTATTAAAATTTATAATTAAATAATTACTATAGTATAATAATATATAGATTGTATTTATTTTTAGATTTTTATGAATAATATCATATTAAAGATATGATATAAGTTTTACTTCAATATGTTTTTGTAATAAATTATTATTTTTTAACAAATAAAATAAGTAAAAAAAATTTTGAAACTGATTTTTAATATTTTGATTATATTTTTTTAAACATTCTTCAATTGTAAATACTAAATTATTATTTATTCAGTAATTTTTAACAATATTTTTATTTAAAAATGATATAATTAAATGTGAGTTGTAGATATACACATTTATACATGTCATCAAAAGTATTGAATTGAGTCAGATGCAATTAAATTTGAAAAAAATTGAAATTGAGTTAAGATAAATTTTAAGTCAAACGTAATTAAAAATTGAAATTTTAAGAATTGAATTAAAATCAAATTAGTTTTGACAACATGTATATACACATCAATACTTGTTTAATATCTATTATAGTAGAAGTATAAAATATTAAGTTTAAATTTTTAATTATTTTTATTTATAAAAAACTTGACTTTAGTTTCTGTGAATTTAAACTGTACATGTCATTAAAACTAATTTGGTCT
The DNA here is from genome assembly GCA_003547095.1 of Diversispora epigaea. Taxonomy (NCBI): domain Eukaryota; kingdom Fungi; phylum Glomeromycota; class Glomeromycetes; order Diversisporales; family Diversisporaceae; genus Diversispora; species Diversispora epigaea. Next base: position 49,222 of record PQFF01000565.1, on the reverse strand, counting down.
TGACTTAATTCTTAAAATTTCAATTTTTAATTGCATCTGACTTAACTAATTGTATCAATTATTAATAAAAATCAAGATTTGCCTTGACTCAATTTTAATTTTTCTTGATTTTAATTATGTCTAACTCAATTCAATAGTTTTGACAACATGTATAATTTAAACATATCTGAATAGTTGATATGAAATAGTTTTTCATAGAAGACAAAATTATTTTATTTAAAACTTGAAATTTTTTGACTACCCAGATAAATTTCTTAATTAAAGATATATATAACTAGATATTTTTTTTACTTTTATATATAGAATAGATTTTGTATAAATTTCAAAAAGACGAAATACCCCAAAAATTCAAAATCAATTTTGGGAACATGTATATATACAACATTATTAAGTTTAGAAAGTAAATTTTTTTGATCTAAGGAAAGTAACTCAATAAATAGAACTTTGTTTACATTATACCTGCCGCCCAAATTCAAAATCCAAATGCCGAAATCCCAAATGCCGAAATCCCAAATCCCAAATCCCAAATACTAGTAATTTGTGCATTTTGGCGTTCCAAATCCCAAATTATTTGGGATTTGAGCAACACGTATAGTTTACATATATGTTATTTTGTATCAAAAATTTTAGTTAAATTATTGAATCCAAACAACTCAAAAACACATGAACTGAATAAATTAACTACAAAAAATAATACATTTTTACTATATTAAAATATATAGATTTAAAAAAAATATCAACCTTTTTATAAAAGTTTTTTGTATTTTCTATTGATCAGTTATGAAAATAATAATTTTTCTATTAAAGGTTATGTAAAGAAAATAAAAAAAGCATTCATTAAATATGATTTGTCAATTATTTTATCAATAATTTTTGTAAAAACAGATTTATTATGTTTATTATATACATAAATTTTCTTATTATCAAAAATATAACTATGTTTTTTATAAAGATTTGATGAATAAAAAAATTGAAATTCAGAATATTACAATATTGTGAAAAATAAAATAGATTTTTGAGATAACATTACAAGTAAAATAAATGAACAATTTAAAACTGCATATGTAAGATATNTGCCGAAATCCCAAATCCCAAATCCCAAATTATAATTAGTATTTTTTGCCGAAATCCCAAATCCCAAATCCCAAATTATAATTAGTATTTTTTGCCGAAATCCCAAATCCCAAATCCCAAATACTAGTAATTTGTGCATTTTGGCGTTCCAAATCCCAAATTATTTGGGATTTGAGCAACACGTATAGTTTACATATATGTTATTTTGTATCAAAAATTTTAGTTAAATTATTGAATCCAAACAACTCAAAAACACATGAACTGAATAAATTAACTACAAAAAATAATACATTTTTACTATATTAAAATATATAGATTTAAAAAAAATATCAACCTTTTTATAAAAGTTTTTTGTATTTTCTATTGATCAGTTATGAAAATAATAATTTTTCTATTAAAGGTTATGTAAAGAAAATAAAAAAAGCATTCATTAAATATGATTTGTCAATTATTTTATCAATAATTTTTGTAAAAACAGATTTATTATGTTTATTATATACATAAATTTTCTTATTATCAAAAATATAACTATGTTTTTTATAAAGATTTGATGAATAAAAAAATTGAAATTCAGAATATTACAATATTGTGAAAAATAAAATAGATTTTTGAGATAACATTACAAGTAAAATAAATGAACAATTTAAAACTGCATATGTAAGATATAATTACAAATCAAAATTCTAAAATCTCATAAAAGATTATAATATAAGATTAATAATAAGTAAAATACTATCCCTTAATCTGTAGATGCAAGCATATTTGTCTGCTTAACATAATAAAATATGGAAGGCTACAGTTTAAGGGATAATATTATTTAATATTAATTATATATATATGCAAAATTATTTTGAGACCCGAAATTGCAATTTTGAAAAAAAAAGTTGAAATAGTTTTTCATAGAAAACAAAATTATTTTATTTAAAACACCTGAAATTTTTAACTACTCAGATAAATTCCTTAATTAAATATACTGGATACTTTTTTTATTTCTATATATAAAATAAATTTTATATAAATCTCAAAAAAACAAAATATCTCAAAAATTCAAAATTAATTTTGGGAACATATACAGTCTGACCTCTATATAGTCACACCATTGGTAAAAAAAATAAATAGGTGCTTATAAAGAGGTTGTGACTATATAGAGGTTTTTTTATAAAGCATTATTAAGTATTGGTTTCAAAGGGTGTGACTATAAAAACTCTGTGATTATAGAGAGGTTTTTTTACATAGCATTAATAGGTGCTGGTTTTGTGTGAAAGGGTGACTATAAAGAGGTTTTTATATGATGTGACTATATAGGGTGTGACTATAGAGAGGTCAGACTGTATAATATCAATCATCCCACTTTATAATTCATACTAGTTAATGTATCAATATATGATTAGAAANAAATAGTTTTTCATAGAAAACAAAATTATTTTATTTAAAACACCTGAAATTTTTAACTACTCAGATAAATTCCTTAATTAAATATACTGGATACTTTTTTTATTTCTATATATAAAATAAATTTTATATAAATCTCAAAAAAACAAAATATCTCAAAAATTCAAAATTAATTTTGGGAACATATACAGTCTGACCTCTATATAGTCACACCATTGGTAAAAAAAATAAATAGGTGCTTATAAAGAGGTTGTGACTATATAGAGGTTTTTTTATAAAGCATTATTAAGTATTGGTTTCAAAGGGTGTGACTATAAAAACTCTGTGATTATAGAGAGGTTTTTTTACATAGCATTAATAGGTGCTGGTTTTGTGTGAAAGGGTGACTATAAAGAGGTTTTTATATGATGTGACTATATAGGGTGTGACTATAGAGAGGTCAGACTGTATAATATCAATCATCCCACTTTATAATTCATACTAGTTAATGTATCAATATATGATTAGAAATAAATTTGGGTAATGAAGCAAAGTTGATAAATGATATTTTGATAAATTTCAAATTCACTTTTGGAAAAGATCATAATTTAAGTATTTTTATTGATTTAATCAGGAATTATATATTATATATTAATTTTTGTACTGGGCATGAAAATAGAAACACCATTTGACTTGTTGCATAATGTAAACATTGTTACAAGATGTGTTCAAGAAAGATGCTGTAATCATATTTTACTTCCAACTTATAAGGAGATATCATCAATGCTGAGTTATTGTGAATTCCCAGCTGGCCAAAGGGATCTTCCATCTGCAGAGTTCCTAGTAGAAAGGTTGAAATTAGTAACCTAGATAATACAAGTAATGTTGCAAATGAGACAAATTTCATTATTTCATAATAGTGCTATTTCTTCTAAAATAAATTCAGGTTATAATGATTCCAGTAATTTATCATCCAATTTGACAAATATTACCTGCTTATCATGTAACGAAAGTGATATTAGGTCAACTACTCTCTTATATGGAATCTATAAATGAGGAAGAAAGATAAAATTTATCAGTGTAATATATAATTATTTGATGTGATAAAAATTTATAATCAATACAATCAATAAAGTATCAATTATTTTTTATATCAGATTTGTGAAATGTAAATTCATGCGTGTGACATATAGCCCCAAGGAAACAACCTCATGTGAACATAATTATAGATCGAAAAAAAATGGGTTATTGTTATATATGCATTGTAAATTGCTGAAGGCAGTCACGTAGTAGCTATATAATGTTGAATCAATTTAGGGAACTTTGTTCTCCGCATAGCATAATCGCAATACTATGTTTGGCAAAGTTAACAGGTACTAATTAAATTATGTAAATACAGTAGAAATATCTCCAAGAGAGCATCATAATTACAGACGATATCTATTGATTTTCATATCCGAAATGTAAATCGTGTATTAATAGATGAGGTGTGGTGTAAAGTATGGATACCCGCGCTCAAAATAGCAAAAAATAATATATAGGTTATATTTCTAGTCATTATCAATATCCGAGATACATATCAGGCGAGGCTAATAATCAGATTCTTTATAAAATTTCTTTTCGCTAATTACATTTCACTCAAATCATTAGAGTAATCCGAATTAAAACTTGATGAATTAGAGATATATGTAATACTTATCTCAGTTTCTGGAAAATCAATCAAAACCTAGATCCTTTGATTCGGAGGATAGTGTAGAGCACTGAACTTCCGATCTTTTTGTAGATTTGGTTGATATATTTACAACAAAGAACTATAAACATACGAGGGAGGCAAACTCAAAATGCATATCCTGTTATGATATTTATTCATAGTAAATATAATTTTAAAATGTAAGAAGGACCCATATCAATAGTATTGTGAAAGATAACTAATCTCAAATTTCTGGGTCACTTGAATTTAACTTTTACGACTTTAAAAACGAAACGAAACTCATAACCTTCTAAAGTTTAATTCTTTTTTCATAGTTTTCAATTTTTTATTATAACAGTTGTTCTGGAACAGAAAAATAATTTAATTTAAATTTTGCTTTAATACAAACTTATGTGAACGGGAACATTAGCACGCAACGTTGCCTTAACAACAAAATTAAACACGTAGTCATTTGCACGTAGTCATTACAAGTCACCTTAAATTCCTCGTGATTTTCTTTTTGCTGCACCTCTCTTTTCGTGTGTTATACACGACACGTCCAATCATGGTGTTGTCATTGTCATCTACAATAAGTCAGTGATAAAAAAAATGATTATGATAATTACCCAATTATGAGAGTTTCAACAAGTGGTAAAAAGAAAGAGGCTCAAAGGCATAAAAATGTATATTCCTTTCAACCCAATAAAAATACTAATAAAAAAACGCAAATAATTAATTCACTGCCAATAAGCGGAGTGTAAGATAAAAAAAAATATTAATATATATATATATATAATAAATTGAATATTTCAAATGTAAATATAATTTGACTAAAATTTTTTTTTGATAGTTGTCAGAGATGCAAAGATATCCTTGAATGGCGTAAAAAATTTAACAAATATAAACCTTTGACCATCCCTAAACGTTGGTAAGATATCAGATTCCTTTGTCTTAGGCATTTAATAATTATATTAATAATTATATTATCAGTGGTTAACTGTAAATTTATTCTTTTTTTTATAAAGTGTCAGTTGCGAAGAGAAAACTATTAAAGAAGCGTACCATATATTGTGTGATAAATGTGCTAATAAAAAAGGAGTTTGCTCAAAATGTCAACAATCTACGCAAATAATAATTAGGTTTGTAAATTGTATAATTAATTAATCAATAGAAAATGTGTATTTAAACTTATCAAACTTTTTTAAAACATTGAAAAATAGTGATGTTAAAAGTGATAAAGAATTGTTAAAAGAACAACAAGAACGTGATCGATTATTATCAACACTATCTGAACGAAAGAAAAGAACATATATTCGTAAGTTAGAACGTGAAGAAGAACCATCACTCAGTGATCTTATTCAAAGCAGCAATGATAATAATGATATTGATGATATTGATGATATTGATGATATTGATGATGTTGATAATATTTCGAAAGAAGAAAGTGATGAAGAAGATGAACAAAATTAAAAGATTAAAACACAGCAAAAAAAATAATAAAATTATTATTATTAACAAAAATTTATTTAATATGTAAAAAAATCTCTAATTAAAAAAATAAAAAATAAAAAAAAAAATTTTTAACAATTAATTATAGCCATTATGACTTGCTCGTCCCCAATTTGACTCATAACTCCTTTAGCAAAATATTCCCCTATTTTATCTACCAATTTTTGTCTTAAATCTTCATCACGCATTTGATTGTTAACCGATGGATCAATCGTTTCTTTTAATTTCGGTAATATATCCTATATATATTATATATTATATTAAATATAATTTATGGTAAAAAAATTTTAATGTGATTTTTGTGATTTTAAAATGTTATAAAAAAAAATAATAATATAGTAAATGTTACCACTATCGCATTGTAACAACGCAATGCTTCTGGAGAATTTTTATGTAAAGAAAGTATTTCTGAATAAGTTTTGAGATTTGGCACCAAAATAGATCTAATCACTTCTCGTCCTAATGCACCCATAGCCACTATACAACCATAATGTGTACTTAATGATTTGGATGGATCGGTAAATGCAGATAATAAAGTACGTGTGATTCTCGGTTGAAGAGTATTATAACTCGCTCCAAATCTATCACAGATTTTTGCAAGTATATGTGCCGCCAATTCTCGCGTCTCCCAATGTTTATCAAAGTCTACTCCAATTTTCTTTCTTACAACACATGTTAATATAGCTGGCATTAATTGATGCAACTAAAAAACATAAAAATCAATCATTTATGAGAGATTTGAAAGTTTCGAGTGTTTTTTACTGTTTAATTCATTCCTTAAAGATATTAAAAGCTTACATAAGGTTCGGGAAATAAACTATTGTTATTGATTAATGAATCTGTCATATTTAGCATTGAATTCACAATTATGCTATTTTTTTTAATATTTTGTCCAATCTATCAAAAATAAATATTTTCTTTATTTCTCCTTTTATAATAATAATAATAATAATAATAATAAGAAAATAATTATATTTCATTTTAATAAACATACCTTCTCACAAATAAATCGTATAAAATATGGAAGTAGTTGTGCTAATCCCGTGTCATGTTCTAAACTATTAAGCACAGATACTCTCAATCTACTATCATCTTCACTTTGCATAGTATTGATCACTTTTTCGTAAAATAATTGTAATTCTTTGGATAATATATGTTGTACCAAAGGTTTAACTTCTATTTCCGGTGTACCTGTCACTACTCCATTAGGTACTTGAACAATTGTATTCGTTGGCACCTTTTTACGAGTTTCTGTAACAATACCTTGAAACATATTTACTCATTTAAGAAAAAAAAAAATTCAATTTATAAAATTTAAACTGTTTCGTTATAATAATAATAATAATACCTTCAGATAGAAGTGGTGGTGGATTATGCGGTATAGCAGGTTGAACACCTTCTACTGCTAGCCAATGTGCTTATTTTAAAAATTTAATAAAAATTTAATTAAAAATTAGTCAAAAATCTTTTGAAAAAAAAAAAAAAATCTATAAAATTTAACCAACCCGTAAAAGTAACTTCGGTGGGTAATTTTGGCATTGTTGAATCAATCAAATTTTCAAATTCATATTCATCATCATCAACATAAAATAAATCATGTTGATTTGTCGTTACTCGTTGAAATTTGGAATTATCGTTTAAAGTAAATCCGTATAATGGCTGTATAAAAGAAAAACTTTAGATTAATTTAAATAATTTTTTTGTTTATTTTAATTATTTTAATTACTTACGTCCACGTTTCGCACGTGTAACGCGTTATTTATATCTTCTCCCGTAAGTTTAGTACGTTTTGAATGACGCATAAATTTGTTCGCTTCCTGTTCGAAGTATAGTTCCGTAACAATTTAAGTTTTATATTATTTTCGGAACACTTTTGGTGTTTTGGAAAACTCCCACCACCTGTATAATTTCGTGGATTCTATATTCCACATCAAGTGCCAGCGTAGCCGCGACATTATCTTTCAGGTTCGTGATCCCTATAGACTCTGCTGTGTTCTATAATAATTATCAAGCAAAATATATGAATTAAAAAAAAAGAAAAAAGAATTGAGTGGAAAATATATATAAATATATAATTTGTACACAAATAAACCTTGATGGTCTCCTTGGGAAATAATCTATCCATATTTCTCTAATGTTCGATGATATTCACGATATTCACAAAAAAAAAAAAGATGTAAAAATATATATGGCTAAATAAAAAAAAAAATTTTGTACCACAATAAATAAAAAATTACTGATAAGAAGCTGGAAACTTTTTTAAGAATACGCATGCGAAGCACCCTAAAGGCCCTTTGAATATGTTGGTTGCTATACGACAAGTTCCTAGAACGTGGACAGTATATTCACGTATCTATTCGAAGCAACAATTTAATACTGCAAAGGTTTCAAATAATTTAAAAAAATTTTTTTTTGTTGAAGGTTTTCAAACCTTTATATAATATAATGGTTATTCAAATTAGAGGCGATAATTACTTTTTGAAACCCACTTCCGACAACAGAGATTTTCTAGCAATGGAAGTCCCGCGAACCTGACTCCTATTGATACAAAAAAAACTGCCACTTCAGAATCCACCCCTTCAGAACCCACCCCTTCACAGGAAACGCCGGAAGAAGCAAAATCAGAGTCTAAAACAAATTCCGATAAAAAAAGCGGATTTAGAAGTTTAGGAAAACCCTTGATTAGTATAACACTCTTGGGAGGGATTGCTTATGGTGGCGCCGTATATTACTCTATAAATAATGATGATTTCCAATCTTGGTTTACTGATAATGTTTATGGAGCAGGAACGGTTGTAGAATATGTGGATGATCTTTATAGACAAGGAACTTTTAATAAAATTGGAAGAAGTGTAATTCGATGGCGCGATTATGCTTATGAAAAAATTTCAGGTGTTTTCGAAAAACCTTCAACTCCTGATAAGTCATCATCATCAGACATTACAATCGTACCATCTCAACCAAAAGAAACTTCAAAAGAAATTCCTAAAGAAACTCTTAAAGAAACTCCCAAAGAACTACAAGAACCACAAGAAGAACCACGAAAGCCACAAGAAATACTAGCAGATAATGTGAAAAAGATTCAGGAAGAAAAATTTGTTACATCATCTGATCCTATCATTCTTAAACTTGCGGATATTCTGAATGAACTAGAATCCATTTTACTAAGTTATGGCATAAAGTCTTCCGGTGATAATATTTTAAAACAAGCCAAAGAAGAGTTAACAGAACTTAATAATCGTATTGATTTACTTAAAATTGAACACGAATCAGTATTACAAAAAAGTTTATCTAAACAAATGGAAGATTTTAATAAGATTTTGATTGAATATGAGAAATATGTGGATGAACATATTAAAGGTAAAGAAAATTCTACGAAGCAACAGTTTGAACTTGATAAACAAAATCTTTATAAACAACATCAAGAACAAATGAGAGATGAACTTAAACGACAAGCAATCAAATTTAATGAAGAATTAAAAAATGAACTTGTTCGACAAGCTGTTGAAATGCAACGTCGTTGGGTGAGAGATGTCAAGTTTACGGTGGAAAAAGAGCGTGCGGGACGATTAGCTCGACTTGATAATATTAATTATCGTCTTAAGGTTCTTGAACGTTTGAGTGTAAATAACGTAGAACACTTAGACAATAGTCTCAAAGTTCATCAATTATGGTGTGCATTGAGGGCATTACAAAATGCAGTCGAAAAACCTCATCGAACGCCGTTTGTAGATCAAATTGTCGCTTTAAAACATTTATCATCAACTGATGAAGTGGTAGCCACAGTTTTATCAACAATCGACGATTCAGTTGCTATTAACGGGATTTATTCAATTTCCGACTTGGCGATGCGATTTCGTAATTTAAGAGAAGAAGTTCGTCGTGCCTCGTTGGTACCAGAAAATGGAGGAGTATTATCGCATCTCCTGTCTATCATGTTATCTAAATTTATGTTTCGTAAACATGGTTTAGTGGATGGTAATGATGTAGAAGCTACACTGGCTAGAGTTCAATACTTCCTTAACGAATGTGATTTAGACAATGCAGCAAGAGAATTAAATCAGTTGAAAGGATGGCCTAAAAAGTTGGCTGAAGATTGGATCAAATCAGCTAAAGAACATTTAGAAGTTAAACAAGCTATTGAGGTTTGCATGCACATTTATCATTCATCTTATAATTATTCATCTTAATTAATAATCATCTTAATTAATAATCATCTTAATTAATAATCATCTTAATTAATAATCATCTTAATTAATAATTTTAATCAATAATCTTAATTACTAATTATACAACAAAAATATAGGTAATTGAGATACAAGCGACATTATCCAGTCTCTCCGTTATATAGATAATCATTTTATAAGATTCTTTCAATATATTATTATATAATATTGAAAACTTAACTGATAATAAAATTCAATAGATTATCATTTATATATACAGTAATATTCCTTTTATATATTTTTTCTTAGCTTCAAGATGTATTATTTCTATTTAATTCCAAAACCTTATCTAAAAAAGCAATATGATCATTTTGTTTTTTAATTTTCTCTGTAGATAAAATATCACTTTTAGGTTTTTCTTCATTTCCATGATGACCTTCTTTTGATTGGAACTCTCTCTCGAGAGTTTCTTTTGCGAGTTGCTAAAATAAAAAAATATAAAATAAACGCGTCCAAATTATAAATTTTATTTTTTATTTATATAAATTTTTTTTTTTTTTTAAAAAATAATTAAAGTTCGGGGGAGTAAGAGAAATAATGATGGTACTCACAAAGTTTAAATAAAGTTCATCACACACGTCATTGAAATGTTGTTCAAAAGAATTTAAACGATCCATTTCTTCTCTTGAAGCTCCCAACTTGAAAAGTTGCCTTGGACTATTTTTTTTTTTTTAAAAAAAAGAATGAATAATTTTTTATATTTATTTATTTACTTTATTTAAAAGGGAAGAAAATATTTCTTACTTTCGCTGCACTTGCGACACTCTCGCTTCAAGCATCTTTGCGTTATGATCACATACATCCTAAAAAAATAGTAGTAAAATATTATGTATATTATAAATGTGGAAATATAACTCGTTTAATTGAAATAAGATACACACGTTCAATGAATTTCTCAGAAATTTCAAATTGGAATCGAGATCCGATAAGGAATTTATTGAGGACATTTATAAAAAAAAAAAGATTATTAAAAGGTCGAGAAAACAAAATTGAATTTTATTTAGGAAATATGTTTATATTACGTAGAGATTTTCGCAAATCTCGATGTTTTTTTTAGAAAGAGAGAATTTAATTTTTGTTTAATCCTTGTGTATTTTACTTAATGAAGAATTAACATTGAGGTAAACAATTATTCAGAACAAATTACATTAAAATTAAAATTAAAATTAAACACAATACAAATCAACTTTTTTTTAATATCTAGAATGATTTTTTTTTTAAGATTGAGGCAATTGGAGATGAGTAATAAATTATTTCTTTTAAAGATAATTTTGTTGGTGTATAATATTTTTATATTTATTATTTTTATTTATTATATTCTAATCATAAACTGCAATAAAGATATGAAATAATCAATCAGATGATGATATAATCAAATAACGAAAAAAAAAACAATTTTCAGCCGTCGCACATATAAATAACAAATATACATACCGTGCACGATACCATATAATAAAGTCCAAAATAACACATAAGAAAATAATCCACCAAATACTCCTTCCGTCCATACATCTAATCCATTACGAAAATATAAACCTGGTTTCGCTTGTGCTTTAGCTGACCAAATAAGAAAAGATGTAAATAAAGAAGTGATTCCATAAAATATAAATCCATAATATCCAGTCAAACCCAAGATTCCTGCTGCCGAACCAGTGATTGCTGACATTGAAGAACGAATAAATGTTATTGTTTTAACATTCTGAACAATTTTTTCTGAAACATATAACGATGCTTGGTTTTGTGTTGTCATAAGGAGTTGAATTGAATGATTTTTTAAAGATTAAAGATTTTATTGTTTATATCAAATTTCATTCATCAAAAAGTTATAAAGTTGTACTGAAATTTAAATATGGTTAATAAATATGATAAATGTGGTAAATATGGAAGTTGATTTACAATCTAAATAATTTATTACTTTCTGATTAGTCACTATTTTTATATTTAAATCATGATTCTCATGATCTAATTTCAATTTCTCGCGAAGGTTTCTTCTCTTCTTTGTTTGTCTTTAATGATCAAAGTTGAATAATAATGAATGTTAGTAATTCCCAATTTTATAACTCAGAAGTAACCCAGTTACCTATGGATAACTCTCAACAGCAACACGTCACGTCCCCACAATCTCAACAACCAACACTTCAACAGCATCAGCCAATAGAGTCTACTACAGATCCCACTGTTAAATCTGAACACGAGAATCAAGTTGGCGATGCTTCAAATGTAATGAAAGAAGCGGATACGAAGAAAAAGAGAAACGGACCAAAAAGAAGAAAAGTTACTCACGGTATTTCTAATTATTTTTATTTTTTTTTTTAAAAAAAATATTTTTATTTTTACATTTGTATGTATACTTATCAATTTTCTTGTAGCCTGCGTTTATTGTCGAAGATCTCATATGACTTGTGATGACGGTATTCTTTCTTTATATCACAAAAGTGTAATTATTATAATTATCAAAATTAAAAAATATTTTTTTAGGTCGTCCTTGTCAACGTTGTATAAAAAGAAGTATAGGACACCTTTGTCATGATGAACCCAAAGGCACACATAATGCACAACAAATATCAGGAGGAACTAATGCGATACCAGCTAACCTTATATCAATGCAACAAGTTCCACAGGATGGTAAATAAAATAAAAATCAATTTATCAAACATTATGAAATATCATAATATTGATTAAAAAAATTAAATTAATTATGAAATTAATTATTAAATTAATTATTAAATTAATTATTAAATTAATTATTAAATTAATTATTAAATTAATTATTAAATTAATTATTAAATTAATTAATTATTAAATTAATTATTAAATTAATTATTAAATTAAATTAAATTTAATAATTAATTTTTTTTAGTATTAAGATCTGGAGGAAATTATCCCAATTTACCAATGCAGGCGTTCCCACAGATCACAACATATTCGCAATTACCTACACCTTTAACGTTTGCCAGCGAGCACATGGGACATGAATTCACCGTGCTTACGTAAGATCCATGGAGAAATTCACTTCAACAATTACATCAGTTATTCAGTTGGTTTTATTCTTAAAAAATAGTGACACGGATTGAGTTCCCATGTTTACTTAATATTCTTTTGTGGAAAGTGACTTTTTGGAAAGTGTTGATGGAAATCAACAGAATCTTCACAATTCCAGTGGCGGAATCCTGATTGACACGACCGACAAATTTCTTTTGACTGCGGCGGATCCATCGGATGGTACATCGGAAGATCGACTGACCCAAGTGATCAACGCAAAATTTGAAGCGGGATTTTTGAAACCATATAATTATGTTAACGGATATGCGCGATTGCAACAATACATGGAAAATAAGTAAGTAATATAAAAAATAATATAAAATTAATATAAAATTAATATAAAATTAATGAATTCTGATTATTATTATTATTATTATTATTATAATTAGCATGACGAATATAAGTAGGCAGCGGATTTTAAGTTCACTTAGCACATTCCGTCCATCCTTTCGTAATGTCGCGCAAACATTAACAGATATTGATTTGGTTTTGGTTGAAGAAGCATTTGAAAGACTTTTATTGGTTTGAATAATTGATATTTGTTNTTTGGAAAGTGTTGATGGAAATCAACAGAATCTTCACAATTCCAGTGGCGGAATCCTGATTGACACGACCGACAAATTTCTTTTGACTGCGGCGGATCCATCGGATGGTACATCGGAAGATCGACTGACCCAAGTGATCAACGCAAAATTTGAAGCGGGATTTTTGAAACCATATAATTATGTTAACGGATATGCGCGATTGCAACAATACATGGAAAATAAGTAAGTAATATAAAAAATAATATAAAATTAATATAAAATTAATATAAAATTAATGAATTCTGATTATTATTATTATTATTATTATTATAATTAGCATGACGAATATAAGTAGGCAGCGGATTTTAAGTTCACTTAGCACATTCCGTCCATCCTTTCGTAATGTCGCGCAAACATTAACAGATATTGATTTGGTTTTGGTTGAAGAAGCATTTGAAAGACTTTTATTGGTTTGAATAATTGATATTTGTTTATTTGATATTAAATATTAATATAAATATATATATTAAATCTTTTAAATTAACAAAATTAATAATTATAACTAAGTCATATTAATTATTATTAAATGGTTATATGAAATTAGGATTATGATAGAGTATTCAGTTCTATGGGTATTCCAGCTTGTTTATGGCGAAGAACTGGAGAGATATATAAAGGAAATAAAGAATTTGCATCCCTTGTAGGTGTAACAGCGGAAATGCTAAGAGAAGGTCGACTTTGTATATATGAGGTAAATGCACTTTTGCATAAATTATTCTTGCATTTCTAAACAAGTTAATCAATTACATTTTTTTAATATAAAGTTGATGGTAGAAGAATCAGCTGTGAATTATTGGGAGGTTCGTTAATTATATTTAATGTTTATTATTATGTAATATTATTTAATTATTAATTATTATTAATTATTATTATTTATTATATATTATTATATCTTATATATTATTGTTTATTATATATTATAATTTATTACTATTATTATTATTGTTTATTATCGTTTATTAACTGTAATTAGAAATACGGAAATATAGCATTTGATGCAGGACAAAAAGCCGTGTTAACATCATGTTTGTTAAAGGGACCTGATCAAGATAATCAAAATGTCATATCATGTTGCTTTTCGTTCACAATCCGTCGTGATAAGTATAACATGTATGTATTATTATTATTAAAGAAAGAATGTGAGAAAGAGAGAAAGAGAATGTTATTAATTATTATTATTATTATTATTATTATTGATATTTTTGTAGACCGGTATGTTACATTTAATTGATGTAATTATAATTCCAGTAATTTATTTCTAATTTTCGATTTAATTTCATATAACGATAAGTCTGCCATCGTCGGAAATTTCCTTCCGATTCGACTCGCCACGTGAATAAGTTTATTTGATATTGGGCTTTTTCATCGGATTCACGTTCTTTTTCTTTTCATACTGAAATAGACATTAAATTGTTTGGGAAAGAGATATATGTGAATTATTAAGCATTGATTTTGATTCTTATTTAATTATGTATAAAATCTTATTGTCATTTACTGTCAATATAATTACTGATATTAATATATACATTATAATTTATCTTATATATATTCATAATATACAATTTTGTATATTTGTTACATTAATTATCTTCTAATAATAATAATATAATAGTATTTTTTCATATATTCATAAAATATTCATATATAAAAGACACATTTTTTTTTATGAAAAATATAGTTTTATTTTCTTGATTTAATTCTTTACAATGGATGAAATATTAATGACTAAAAAAAAATAATATATCATAATTTACTTTAAGATTAAAATATCAATAATTATTAAAAAAAAAGACATATACATTAAGCTTTATTTTTGCTAAAATAATATTCATTCTCATTTAACTTCTAAAACTTCTTTTATATGTAATATGTATATGTAATGTATAAATGTAATATGTGTATTAATCTGTCTCTTTCCTAGTTAAATCAAATATATAACCACCAAATTAACTTTATTTTAACTCTAACAAAATTATCCTCAAACGAACCAAACCTTATCTTAATCTTTTTACTAAAAATCTATAAAGTTTGTTCTCCCTTCAATGCTATTCAAAAAAAAAAGAAAGAATCAGATAACGAAGCAAGCGAAAGAAAAAATAATTCATTATCAAAATAATCAATTAACAAAGAAAATTATCCATATTATCAAATATAACATAAAAAAAGAAAGGCAAGCCTTTTTCTATTATTTATCTTTCACTTGTTTCCCAAAGAAAAGAAAAATTTCCAAAAATTCGAAAAAAAAAAGATAATATATTTGGTTTAAAAATTTCTACAATAAGTCTACTGTGATAAAAAAAAAATGAAGAAAAAATGAAAAAAGACTACCAGTTGTTGGGAACAAACCTTGGAATGAAAATAAACCTATAAATGTATAAGTATATATTAAACAAAAAAATGGTATATGGCAGGAAGCTACATAAATGACCCAACACTAATAAAGATATATGAAGATTTATTTGGATCTATAGCTTCTAAAAGAGAGAAAAAAATATATAAAAAAATATAGATACAAAGAAGAAAAAAATAATTAACAATTTTGAAAATTGTGAGTGTGTTATGAGAAATTCATTATATATCTCTTTTCTACAGTCCTAACGTTCGAATAATACAAAAGAGGGAAAATATACACAGGCGTTTTCCAAGAAGTTAAATCATTTAAATCATTGCAACCTTTTTTTTTTTTTTTTAAAAAAAAAATATATATGTATGTATATATATATAATTTGTTTTTTTGTGAATTTTTTTTTTTTTTTTNCTTTCACTTGTTTCCCAAAGAAAAGAAAAATTTCCAAAAATTCGAAAAAAAAAAGATAATATATTTGGTTTAAAAATTTCTACAATAAGTCTACTGTGATAAAAAAAAAATGAAGAAAAAATGAAAAAAGACTACCAGTTGTTGGGAACAAACCTTGGAATGAAAATAAACCTATAAATGTATAAGTATATATTAAACAAAAAAATGGTATATGGCAGGAAGCTACATAAATGACCCAACACTAATAAAGATATATGAAGATTTATTTGGATCTATAGCTTCTAAAAGAGAGAAAAAAATATATAAAAAAATATAGATACAAAGAAGAAAAAAATAATTAACAATTTTGAAAATTGTGAGTGTGTTATGAGAAATTCATTATATATCTCTTTTCTACAGTCCTAACGTTCGAATAATACAAAAGAGGGAAAATATACACAGGCGTTTTCCAAGAAGTTAAATCATTTAAATCATTGCAACCTTTTTTTTTTTTTTTTAAAAAAAAAATATATATGTATGTATATATATATAATTTGTTTTTTTGTGAATTTTTTTTTTTTTTTTGTATTGTTTGAAATTCTTTCAGTTATGACAATTCTGATGCATTCTCCTCATTTCTCATTCATTTCTTAGGCTTATTCATCATAGGATTTACAGCGCACATCCAAATACGCGTCTTGTAAATTTTGAATAGGTCACGGACCAATTCACGAAAATCAATGCGACGCTCAGCGATGAAATAGAAAGTGAGTTTACGTCGATCCCTATATGATTAATAAGAAATAGAGATTAATAACATTATTATTAATTAAATTAATTATGATAAAAAAAAATAATTTCTATTTTATTTTATTTAAATAATTTAAATACCATTGATATTCGGCATCAACAACTTCCATAGGTAATTTCTTTTGCCGGACTTTAGTCTGACAAACTAACATAGCTTTTGCTTCATCTTGACTTTTCGTAACTAGCATTGTAACTTCTGCTGGTTGTGCCAATCGATAAATACGTTTGGGATGAATTTCTTTATTCATACGATGCCCATCCCCCATATTATCAGCTTGCTGTTGTTGTAATAATTGTACTTGATGAGGCATAATTGAATCATTGGTTATTTTTCCCAAGTCTTTGCCTCGGTCCGCCTCGACTATCACGAGATCTCCTTTTTTAACCATGTTACCACTATTCTCTGCAACATAAAACAGATCTGTTCGTCCCGCTTTAAACTCAACAAGAAATAGAGGTCCATGTGAAGGAACTGCATGGAGAGGAAGACCTTTTCCAAGTTCATTCCACGCTCGTGTTCGATGTTCATCATTATCAAAATAATCATCAATATCCTCCGGAATACTCGCATACCCAGTATCATTGGTGTATGTTGCTTGTGGTACATTATTTAAATGGAGTGATTCCAAAGCATCAGATATATATCTAGCTGGTTGATTAGCTGAAAATGACATGGCTGGTCCTGCAACTGAATGACGTCTTTGCACAAGGTGGGCAAATGATGAATCAATTGCCGGGGTGGCCCTATTTATAAATAATAAATAATTATTATTATAAAATTTATTAAATTTATTAAATTTATAAATTCTTTATTTTATCAATGAAAAAAAAAAAATAATATGCATTTTAAAATTTCAAATTTTTTACCGATGATTTAACATCCGTAAATCCTGATTACCATCCATATACTGATATTCATGTCCATATGTAGGTACTTGTGAATGAGAGAAACGTCGTTGTCTTAATCGATCCCGGTCTGCAGTTGATAAACCAGGTATTACTGATAAGTACGAAGATGATGGTGCGGGTTGTCTGGATGAATTCAAACTATCCCACATTCCGTAATCGGATGTTCCGGGTACTGAACGTCTGTGATGAAGAATAGGTCCATCATTTTGAGATCCTTGATTGTTCCAGATTGAACCTGATTCCGAATATTGCTCACTAAGATCATCGTTATGAGAAAGATCATGATGACCTGAAATTACTCCATATGCTGCAGCAGAAGATTTTGATCGTGCACGGAATTTCATATTAAATTGTGAAAAATCATCGGTTTCTTCTTCCATTACTGGTAATGAGTGTCGATATGCAAAACGTAATCCACCTTCACTATCACGACGACTTGTTGTAGGAGGAAAACCAAATAAATCAGTATCATGTTGTCCGACTGAAAAAGAGAGACTTCGGTGTGTTCGATATTGAGGATTTGGAGGTACTGGGACAGGTAGATTCCCGGAGATACCTGGAGGTGAATTGATATCTCTTTCATATGATGAATTACTGTTTACATCCTCACTTTTTGTAGGAGGTGGAGGAGTTGAAGATGTACGTTGACCTTGTTTACCAGATTGTGGTGAATTTTTTTCAGTCCAAATTGAAGCGGGACCAGGCCACTGTAAACCTAAAGCACCCCATTTTCCACCATTTGTAGAATCAGCATTTCCATTAGGAATTCCTTGTTGATTTTTTGGTGGGGGGGAATTTGAAGGAACCAATCTTGATGTTAGATCAACACCTCCATTTAAATATCGAGGAGTGCCTTGATTGCTTGACCCTCTACGCGATTTTTGATCTTGGTTATCTTCGTCTGATTTTTTAGCGTGATAGGCTTGATATTCGTCTGGACTTGGTGGGATAGATCGGACATTGGTAGGCGGACTTCCAACAACTTTCCAGCTCTGATTGTTGTTAAATGAAACTAAATTTGCTGACGTAGTAGGGGAATTGGAAGCTGGTGATGAACTATTCTTGTCGCTACGGGAGTCGCCGTTGACATTATTTGATTTATTCGTTGCTGATATGGGACTAGCAGATCTATTAGCAGAAGGCTTGGGCTAAAAGGATTGAGTCAAGTAATAATAAATGTAATATAATATTTGATCAGGAATTGTTATAAAGTTTTTTGGTTTTTAGGTAACATTGTCTTGTAATAATACATATTGGTATTACAACTTGTGGCTTGGTGATGAAAAAATAATTCAATAAAGAACCTTTAACTTACAATCTTCCAAGCACTTGGGACAGGTTTTGTTTCGTGTTGCTAAAAGGGATTAAAAAAGAGAAACATGAGTTCGAAGGAATAATAAAAAAGACGATTCGAAAAACTTAACACAGTTATGGAAGTTACTTCAACATACCTCCATTATAATTTTATCTTTTATAAAAGTATGTATGAAAAATAAATAAAAATAAATAAAATTGTTAGGATGTACTGGAACGATCAACAATCTACAATCTTTTCGAGGACTGGTTATTTTTTCTTTATATCTTACCTTTACAGAAAACGCTCTGTTACTTAAACAAATAAATATTATCGTACAAGTTGAAAAAAAATACGGGGACGTAGCGCAAGAATCTGTACACAGTTTACGTGTAGCAACAAAAAAAGAAAAAACGAAAATTTTTTATATTTATGACGGAAATGGGACAAATCTTTATGAACTTTATGTGCTTGGATGTGCAAAATAAAATCTATTAATAGTCTAACGAGCAGTTCTATTCTCTTAGGCAACGATAGCCTGGTGGTCTTTATAGGGAAATTGAGTTTCTACACCGGATAAAAAAAGGTATATATATACAAAGGGAGGTGAGAAACAGAGTTTGTGAGGTTTGAGTGATTAAGGAACGTCCTGTTGCAATGTCGTAAACGATCACTGCCCAAGAGTATAGATCGTTAGGAAAAAGAATATGTAATTATAAAAGAATGGGGTGACTTATTTTGTGCAAGTCGCACGAAACCGACAAAATGCCCAACACATACTAAACTAAACGTAACCGCAGAAACACAAAATTACCTGATTACTTTACAGTGTATGTATAAAATTGGTATATAAACTGACTCCAAACTTTTGATTCATTTATTAAAATTCAACCCTTCCAGCTGAAAAAGATTTCAAAATATTAGACACTTTGATTCCTTATTCCTAAAGCAAATTTCACACTAAAATGTATAAATTCAGTATTTATATGTAACCAAGTCAGAACACAAAAAATATTTGATTACATAGCAGGCATAGTACAACATTTTACTAATCACAAATAGTCATAAACAAAAAGATTTCGTTTCTTTCCTCCTCTTTTAAATGTTTATAAATGTTTATAAATGTTTATAAATGTTTATAACTGTTTATAAATTGTCCAAGATACATCCATCCTCGCTTTATGGCTTTATGACTTTATAACTCACCTGAATTTACTTTGTAAAAGCCAAGGTTGTGAGTAAATGCGAAGATCAATAATCACAAGAATCTTCTCATTTATTAATTTTAAAAAAATGATAATCGTGCGTGAAAATCAAAAATTAAATCACTAATTAATGAAATATTTAATCTGATATGTGTATTACTAACTTAAAAAAAATGGAATTCTATATTTTTCACTTGCTAATTTTTTTTTGTATTAAAGGAAAGGCTCTCTTTATTGACTTCAACTAGTAATATATTTTAATATATTAATAATTACTAAATTACTCAAATGAATTATTGGAAAATTCTGTTAAATGATAGATTGAACCATTGTCTTTCATGTAACAGAGCCTTTTTTTTAATACATTAACATGAGATCTATTTATTCAAAATGAGATATTTTATTAAGGAAACCATAAATTTAACCACCATAAATTGGCCTAAAATTATTGATACAAACAATAAATCCTTGAATTTAAAAAAAGTATAATCAGATTTGTATAGATTTGATAATAAATTCTGATTTGTTAAAATTCTGTATTTGCATGTTTATTAACTTATCTCAGAAATTCTACCTGAACAAAAAGAAGAAATAAATAAATTGCAAAAGTTGCAATTAAAGGTTCTACTGAAATTACCATATATTTTGTCAATAATTCAACATTATTAAATATTAAAATAATTTTGAATATCTAAAAAATTTAGTGGCTTTAAACTGCATACACCATACAAAAAATATAATTTAATAAAATAAAGAACAAAATGATATTAATTGATATTATTGCTAGCATATATATTCAAGCATATTAATAATATGAATTTGGCTTGACTATACAAGTCTTAAACAATTGAATATTTAATATGAAACAAAAAAGAGATTTTGTTTAAAAAACAATCAGAATAAGTGATTTTCTAATTCCAAGTATAAACAATAAATAAAATAATAATATAAGTGTAAATTTTATCTAAATAAAATAATATAATAAACTTTTTTGTTAATTGATAATTTTTATTATATACTTTTATAAATGCTTGTTATATATTAAATTGATATATTAATAATTGATAATTTAATTTTAAAATTCAAATAAAGTAGAAAGTTCATTTGTACTTACAATTAAACTTATTCAAAATTATTCAAGTCCTGTAATTGTCATAAATGAAAGAAATCCCAATGCCAAACTTTTCAACTTGACTTGATTGAGAATTAGGTATAGAAGAAAAATATTTTTTGTTGAATTAATGTTTTTGTTCATCATTATTTGGTATTGAAAGTTTTGCTTAATTTCAAATTTTTAATAAAAATATTCACAATTTTCACAGGTCTTGAAATGTAATATTTATCACAGATTACAACTTCAAGATCAAAATGATAATGAGACCATTAAGTATATTTTGCTTCCTATTTGTCTGTTAGCTCCATTCTTTGTATCTCAAATTCTGAAAGTAATATGGTATGTATTTCTTGTATATTTCATCAATAAATATTTTTCTCTGCTTTTTTCATCTTTATTATTTTTTATATTGAACTTGTTTTCATCTTGAAAAAGTTCAGAATTTAGAGCTTTTCTTATTCTGGGGAATTCCTTTCTTTTCTATGACTGATATTTCTCTGTTATAAATCTACCTTGTTGTTCCAAACCACTTCATCAAAGTTTCTGCTCCTGCAGTTTCTTTTTGCTTGTCATTTTTATTTTTTTTTCCTTGGGCTTGCTTTTGTTTTCTTATATTTTTTGTTGAACGCATTCTATTATTTTTTACAAAGTAGTTACAGACTTCGAGGAGATCATCTGCAAGTTCTCTTGTTGAGTCTTTGACTAAGAACCATAAGTTTGTGTTAGTCATCTTGAAGATGAATTCAGCAAGTTCAAATCCATAATAGAGCCTGTCTTTGTATGTAACAACATCCTCTTTCATTTGTAAACTCGTTCCAATAAGGTTTTAAATCCTTTGCGTTTGTAGCTGAGGCCAAACCATGATTTCACGGTTTGAGTTCTTGTCTTGGAGATCTCTGATTAGTCTTCATTTTTGGTGTTCACTTAAGACTCTTGCAAAGCACATTTTCGCTTTTTGTTGTTCTGGAATTAGAAGAATCGGTTGACATCGCGAGGTTGATAAAATCGATTTCCTTCAGGAGTTCGAATGGTTTGTACTCTTCTATTTGCCTGAGGCAGATACGTATTGAAGAGACTTGCTCACACTTAAAAGGTGCTTTTGTGTAATACTATTTAAGTTTTTATTCTATTTAAGTTTTTATTCTATTTATAGCATAATCCTTAACAGTTGTCGTACAATCTTAATCTCGAAATTTTTTTTTCTTTTATAAATTAATAATGGTAATTATATTTTATTGCAATTCAAAATTTCAAATCCACCTGTATATTAAATTATTAAATTAAATTCAATTTCATCTAAGATTCGTAGACAAACGCGTCTTAGAAGAGAATATTTGTATCGAAAGTCTTTGGAAACCAAAGAAAAGCAAATTTTTGAAAGAAAACAAAAAATAAAAGAAGCAATTAAAGGTATTCACATTCGATATGCCGGGATACTTATGAAAATTCTGTTCTAAATTAAGTTGAATTTAACTAATTTTTAATATAATATGAATTTTTCGACAGAGGGAAAACCTATACCAACTGAATTACGTAAAGAAGCGGCCGAACTTCAAAATGAATTACATTTCGATGAAGCACAAATTGGTACCTTTAACCTTTAATTTAAATTATTTAAATTATTTTAATTAAATTAATTCGAATTTATATTATATTTTTTTTAATTATAAACAAACAGATCCTACTACACATATTGACGATGAATATGCGAGATCTGGTATATTTGATCCAAAGGTTCTTATTACAACTTCTCGCTCTTCAAGTAGTAGACTTTCACAATTTTCCAAGGTATTAAATTTATAAAATTTATAAAATTATCAAGATATAATAATGAATTAAAAATTATTATTATTATTTTCTTATTATTTTTGATAGGAAATACGTTTGTGTATTCCAAATTCACAACGTATAAATCGCGGTAATTATGTAATAAAAGATTTAGTTGACGCATGCAGAGCAAATGAAGTCACAGATTTGATAATATTACATGAACATCGTGGTGAACCTGGTAATTATATATATATATATTTATTTTTTATTCATTTATTCATTTATCAATATTTTATTATTTTATAATTTTAGATGGAATGGTGATTTGTCACTTCCCTTATGGTCCCACAGCATTTTTTTCTCTAAATAATGTTGTATTAAGACATGATATTAATGATCAAGGAACTGTTTCAGAAGCATATCCTCATTTGATATTTAATAACTTTAATAGCAATTTGGGTCGTCGCGTAAGTTTTTTTTTTTTTTTAAAAAAAAAAAAAATCATTTTTGTTAATTTAAAATATTAATATTATTGATTATTATTTTAATTATTTTTAGGTTACAAGTATACTAAAATATTTGTTTCCGGTTCCAAAAGAAGATAGTAAACGAGTAATGACATTTTCTAATGAANATTATGTAATAAAAGATTTAGTTGACGCATGCAGAGCAAATGAAGTCACAGATTTGATAATATTACATGAACATCGTGGTGAACCTGGTAATTATATATATATATATTTATTTTTTATTCATTTATTCATTTATCAATATTTTATTATTTTATAATTTTAGATGGAATGGTGATTTGTCACTTCCCTTATGGTCCCACAGCATTTTTTTCTCTAAATAATGTTGTATTAAGACATGATATTAATGATCAAGGAACTGTTTCAGAAGCATATCCTCATTTGATATTTAATAACTTTAATAGCAATTTGGGTCGTCGCGTAAGTTTTTTTTTTTTTTTAAAAAAAAAAAAAATCATTTTTGTTAATTTAAAATATTAATATTATTGATTATTATTTTAATTATTTTTAGGTTACAAGTATACTAAAATATTTGTTTCCGGTTCCAAAAGAAGATAGTAAACGAGTAATGACATTTTCTAATGAAAACGATTTTATTTCTTTTCGGTAAGAATTTTTTTTTAAACTTAATTTGATTATTGTTATTATTATTATCAAATTTTTTTTAATTATTATTATTTTCAATTTAAAGACACCACGTGTTTGTAAAGATTAATAATAAAGAAGTACAATTAGCTGAAGTTGGTCCGCGGTTTGAAATGAGACGTGAGTAAAATTTTATCAAAATTTTAATATTTTTGAATCTAAATATTTAATTTTTTAATTTTTTTTATATAAAAGTCTATGAGATTAAATTAGGAACGATAGACCTAAAGACCGCAGATACTGAATGGGTCTTAAGACCTTATCAACGAACAGCAAAAAAACGAGATCACCTTTAGAAACTATTTCCGGAATTTTACTTTTCGATATAGGAACTTTTCATAATATAAATTTCTTTTTTATAATTAAGAATTTAAAGAATAATTTCATTTACTAAACAATTTCTATATTTACAGAAAAGTATTTTACTTTTGTTAAGTAGGAGTTGGAACTAATACTCCATTATTATCATATCTTGCCTAGAAGGTTTATCAAATGGATAAAATAAATAAATGGATAAAATAGGATAAAATGAATAAATAAATAAATGGACAAATAAATAAATGGATAAAATGAATAAATAAATAAATGGATAAAATAAATAAATGGATAAAAATAAATAAATAGAAATGGATAAAATAAAAATAAATAAATGGATATTATAATACCTTGAAAAATGTATAAGATAAAGTAATTGTATCCACATCTTTCATTAATGGGTCATCGAAAAATTCAGGATCAATGAAAAAGAATACAGGCATATCAATCTCTTCTCCAGCTTCCAATTTTTGTTCTTCAAAACAAAAGCATTGTATCTTATTAAAATATGGAGCTACTTTAGAAGGAGTAACATTATAAGTTGCCATTCCTATAATATCTTGATTTGAATTATTTTTTGCAGTATAAAAAGCAAGAGCAGTTTCTCCAGGTAAAACTCGTACATCAAGTTGTTGAGGTACAAATGACCACTGAAGAGCCCGTGAAATATCGGCATTAAATGTAACTCTAATTCTTCGAGAATTTCGTGCTGGAACTAAGCGATCTGGACTAAATTTAGAATTATCAGTCATTGGTGTACCTGAGAATCCTGTTGACTGACAAAACATTCGATATAAAGGAACTGATGCATATGTAAATCCTACTCCAAAAATCAATACAGCTGTTGTATACATTAACAAAGATTTATTTTTCGCTGAATATTTTTTATGATGCATATAAAAATTTGGATTATTATTATTCTTAGTTGAACTAGTAATAAATCTAAATCCATTTAGTCCATTTAATCCATTTAATCCATTTAATCCTCCATTTAATCCATTTAATCCTCCATTTAATCCTCCATTTAATCCAATGTTGCTATTATAAATAATTCTATTCTTTCTGAATAATTGATTTCCGAATTTTCCATATTTCCCAAATTTCTTGTTAATTAAATTCTACCAAAAAGGAGTATTTTGATAATTTCTTCATAATTAAAGACAAAATTATTAAAGAAATAAAATAACTTACAAAGTTAATATTAATTATGTTATTACACTCAAGAAATTGCGACTTTATGTAAAAAAGCCTCATCATGAAATCAAAAAATCGGTTCATGGGTTTATTCCTTTTTTTAAATCTAATTTTTCGATGGTGCGACATAAATAAATTGGATAATTTATTTAGTTATAGATTTACATCAAAATTCCAGATTAGGATTCTTATCAATAATATTTTAAAAATATTTAAAAAATAAAAATAAAATAAAAATAAGTAATTTAATCTTTCCCAATTTTTATTTTAAACATGAATAATACTTTCCGTTTTTTCACACTCAATATAAGAAATATACAAAATGGAATTTCAAGTTCAATTAGAAGTCCTTCAAATATGATAGTTCGAAGGTTAGCTTCAGTGAATAATGCAAATTCAGTAGAAGTCCCTACAAAAGCACCTTCGGAAGTTTCCGCAGCTGAAATGTATGCTATAGGAAATCGTGTTAGAAATGATTGGACTAAACAAGAAATACAATCCATCTATGATTCTCCTATCATGAGTCTTTTATATTTTGGAGTAAGTTTTTTTAGAATTCAAACAATTTTTTCAAATTTTTTTAACGCGTGTGAATTGAATTGAATTGAATAGTAATAATAAGTAGGCATAATAATGGGATTAATAATAATAGTAGGAATAATAATAATAATAGAAGAATGATAATAAAATAATAAATGATGATTAATTATTTTGTTTGTATGTTACTTAAAGGCCAAAGTTCATCGTGAATATCATGATCCTCTCGCAGTACAACAATGTACTTTGTTGAGCATTAAAACTGGAGGGTGTTCAGAAGATTGTGCATATTGTCCGCAATCATCTAAATACAAAACAATAGTTAAAGCTACAAAGTTGTTAGATACTGATGAAGTATTAGTTGCCGCAAAAAAAGCCAAAGAAGCGGGAAGTACTAGGTAAAATTTTGAATGAATGAATGAAAGAGAAAGAAATTTAGTATTATATTTATTTATTTCTCTTTAATTAAATCAAATTTTAACTCAAATTTTTAATATTTTAAATATTGATAGATTTTGTATGGGAGCTGCATGGCGTGATTTAAGTGGTAGAAAATCTAATTTTAATAAAATTTTAGGATACGTAAAGGAAATTAGGTATTTAAATACGAATATGAAAAAATAACTCGCGTGGTTTGTCACGTGACATTAAATTACGCGTAAATGCATCACCTATCCTTTCTTTTTTTTTTAATATTTTTAGATCAATGGGAATGGAAGTTTGTTGTACGTTAGGCATGTTGGATCAAGTTCAAGCTAAAGCATTAAAAGAAGCAGGATTAACAGCATATAATCATAATTTGGATACATCACGAGAATTTTATCCAAAGGTATAATTAATTATATTAAGTATATTAATTGTATTAATTATATTAATTATATTAATTGTATTACTTATATTAATTATATTAATTGTATTACTTATATTAATTAGATTATAACTACTCGATCATATGATGAACGCCTTGGGACTATTTCAAATGTTCAAAATGCAGGTATTTCAGTATGTTCAGGAGGAATTATTGGATTAGGAGAACAGCCCGAAGATCGAGTAGGAATGTTACATACATTAGCTACATTACCACATCATCCGGAGAGTGTACCTATTAATGCTCTTGTACAAGTTGAAGGAACTCCATTAGAAAAACAAGAGGTTTGTAATTTATTAATAAAATTATTGATTAATTAATTAATTTATTTATTTATTTATTGGTTAATTAATAAATAAATTGATAAATTATTTTTTAGCCTGTATCAATTTGGGAAATGATTCGTATGATTTCTACTGGACGTATTATTATGCCTAAAGCTATGATAAGATTATCAGCTGGTCGAATAAAATTTTCACATGCCGAACAAGCATTATGTTTTATGGCAGGAGCAAATTCCATTTTTACTGGGGATAAATTATTAACAACTGAAAATAATGATTTTAATGAAGATCAAGAAATGTTTAAAGTATTAGGTAAAGTAAAAGAAATTTATATTTATTTATTTATCTTTAATTAATTGCATTAATTCTAATCAAATTTACATTTCCAAAATAGGATTAATTCCTAAGGTAGCAAATTTTAATCAAGGCACACCAGAAACAGCAAATTTTAATCAAGGCACACCAGAAACAGAGAATAATAATAATTTTACTTCAAAAACATTATAAAACATTATAAAACATAGAGATTATTTTATTTATTTTATTTATTTATTTATTTTTATTATTTCAAATTTGATATTATTACATTAATTGATAATATTGTATTGTAATAAATTCATTTTAATCCATCTAATCATTTTTGAATGAAATAAAATTATTATCATTATATTTTTTTTTAAATTATGTTTTCAAAATATTTGATGCAAAACTTTAAAATTTTTAGTATTATTTTATTATAATATTTCTGGTATTTTTATTTTTTCGTTGAATTCATCTACTAATGTTTGTTTGTTTGTTAACAATTTATATACAGTAACTAATCGAAAATTATAACTTCATTAAAAAATATATTATTAAAGAGAGAATATAAGTGAATATTTGGAAATATTTGGATATGTAAAATGTGAGAAAAAAAAATAAAGCTACCGAGAAGCTTTCGTAATCGTTCGTAAATCTTCAATGGTTTTGTGATTATTATTCAACCATACCATTTACCCACATTTTGTTCACGAGATTTCCGCGTCGGAATTGCTGATTCTCTTATATTATATACTTCAATCAATTCCTTTAAAAATAAAATAAAAATTATTATTTCAGTTATTTATTGTAAACTTATTATATTTATTTTACTTTATATTTTGTTTATTATTTTATTATTAATCATAAATAATTAATTTACCTTCCACGTTTTCATATCTATTCCTAAAACAAGTTGTTTCTTTATCAGTCCAGCATTATAATCTTCTTGAGTAGGTGGCTCACATAATGCTATATTAAAATATTTATTATCAGTTAAGAAGGATGAAAGAAATAAAATTTGAGAGGACAGGACGTTTTTTACTTACACAGAATAGGTTGTCCACTTTCGTCATCAATATCTACTTTTCCATCACGTACCAAGAATGATAAGTAGAATATATTTTCTACAGTTTGCCCAAATGATTCTGGATTAATGATAAATTCAAAAAAATTTATTGGTTGTTTTTCGTCAAGAATATTCCAAATCATTTTAACGTTTCGTGTTGTTTCATTCTCTTGTCTTTCAATATCTTTTTCTCCTAACTATAATAATATAAATAATATAAACAATAATAAAACAATAAATATCAATTTGTTCAATTTATAAAAAGTTATTAAATTTATGATAAATTTACTTGTGTAGGCATAGTCATATCTTTCTTGTTTTTCTCTAAAGCTTTTCTAATACCAAATCTACGTTCCTTTTGTTCAATAGAGAGTGGACCAAGCCTTAAAATTTTTATTCATTATATTTATTATTATATTATAAATCAAATACTCAAATTTTATAATTAAATGTTACTTACATGAATTCCATTGTGGGAACACGAAAAGTACAACGAGAAGCAATATCTCCAACCAACTTCCAATTTAAAACTGGATCTTCTTCGTCATCATCAATTTGACGCCCACCCATCAAAGTAATTAATTTTGAAATATAATCATCAACGTCAAAAGCATTACTATCCAATTTCATGCGACGTGCTTTTTGTACTCCTAAAATACTGGTTTTAACAAGAAGAGATGAATCGAGAGTTGCCTCGTGTGTGTTTTTAACTAATAAAAATTAAATTAAAAAATTAAATAAAAAATTAAATTAAAAAAATTAAATTAAAATTTATATAAAGAAAATATATCAAATATCATTAATTAAATATATACCTTTTTGTATTAATTCATTTGCTCTTGCTAAATTATGAGCAAGACCATCTGAATCCGGTCTTAAGTAATCTTGCATATTTTCTAAAAGTTGTAAAATTAAAATTGTTATAAACTGTTTGAATTATAATTACTATAATTACTGTGATTATGGAATTTTTATAATTTTATTTTATTTATTTATTTAATTTTAAAACGATTAATTAATATCTTTAACCAATTTGTTATTTATTCAACAAATACCCTTCAATTGTTCTTTCTTTCTTTTTTTATTTATTTATTTATTTTTATAAAATTATTTGATAAAAATATATTACACAAATTTTATTAAATATATAAGAAAATAAAAAAATAAAAAAAAAGATACCTTCAGTTTCAGTTAAGAGAGTCCTATATTCTCTACGTAACCACCGTTTCTCGTCTTTATCTTGATCGGGATCATAAGTTGAGCCAAGTCCTTGTTCGGGTTTTTGTGTGTTTTGTGGGTTTTGTGTGTGAGGTGAAGCCTCGATACTCTCTATTTGCATTTGTTCGCCTCTGTCTGAATCCATCGCGTTTTCTTTATCAGAATCATTTGGTGTATTACGTGTTCCGCTTGGCATTTTTTTTTCACTTTATATTACTAACGAAAAAAAAAAAACCTTAAAACCTTTTAAATATTTACCAAATTACGCGTCAAACGCACAAAAAAAAATTAATAATTATCGCTTATAATTCATTGCGTATGACTGAATATTGTTAAAATATAAGTATAGCACGAATTTACTTTTAAATCGTTTCGCGTTTTTTTTTTTATATTAGAGCAAGTGANACACAAATTTTATTAAATATATAAGAAAATAAAAAAATAAAAAAAAAGATACCTTCAGTTTCAGTTAAGAGAGTCCTATATTCTCTACGTAACCACCGTTTCTCGTCTTTATCTTGATCGGGATCATAAGTTGAGCCAAGTCCTTGTTCGGGTTTTTGTGTGTTTTGTGGGTTTTGTGTGTGAGGTGAAGCCTCGATACTCTCTATTTGCATTTGTTCGCCTCTGTCTGAATCCATCGCGTTTTCTTTATCAGAATCATTTGGTGTATTACGTGTTCCGCTTGGCATTTTTTTTTCACTTTATATTACTAACGAAAAAAAAAAAACCTTAAAACCTTTTAAATATTTACCAAATTACGCGTCAAACGCACAAAAAAAAATTAATAATTATCGCTTATAATTCATTGCGTATGACTGAATATTGTTAAAATATAAGTATAGCACGAATTTACTTTTAAATCGTTTCGCGTTTTTTTTTTTATATTAGAGCAAGTGAATGAATGAAGAAGAACTTTTGGTGTCGAAGTGTTGAGGAAGTTCATCTTTATTGGTTGATCAGCAAGAATTCTGATTGGCCAAAATTGAATTTAATAACATGAAACTCCGATAGTTGAGATAATTGGGAAATGATCTTACATTTATAACATTTACAAGACAATTTCTGTAGAACGTGACTTCCTACATTGCATAAACAAAGTGAATTTTGTATTCCTGGATGATCAAATATAGCAGTCTTTAATGTATCAAGTGATAAACTCCATTGTGTTGAAAAGATTACAAATTTTTTGTTCTTGGCCTTCAAAAAAGATGCTTTACGTTATATATAGAATGATTTTATTGGGAACGTTACAGCAGAATGATTACTTTGAAAAGTGCTATGGAACATACTAGAATATGGAACCGCATTACAATTACTTTCTTCAAGGACATTAATAAAAATCTTCGATATATGATTATCAAATAGAATTCGTACTCGTATAATCATTTATTACTACTCGGATTTATAACATAATTTCAATTAACGCGATGCAAAATTTATGATAAAAGAAAGATGATAAAAATAATTATATTCATAATTTAATTGCCCTTGCACAAATGTTCCAACAAATTTATTATAAAAAAAAACCAAATAGATAAAAAAATAATAAAAGACATCAATATTAATTATATAAAGGACTTAAAGGTAAGATTTGAATAACTCGAAAAATAAATCGGTTTTGGAGACAAACTAATATCGTAAATATTGTTCTATACATTATAATATAATTCCAATAAATGAACATATTAATGTTTAAAGATCATTATATGGTAAAATATATATATATATATTGAATAAAAAAATTAAGGGGGAATAAATGATCATTATTTATAAATTATGTAAATTTCAATTAAATGAACGCTTAACATTTTGATATTCTCTCCGATTCGATCTTAATAAACAATAAAGTAATAAAAATTAGCGAATGAATTAAGATTTATATAACAAAATTGTTTATGTAAATAAAAAGGCTTACTTTAATCCGAAGAAGGAAAATCTTGACCAGTGGCCATTGCATGTTGTCTTAGTACAGCAACAGCTTCTTCGACCTATAATATTAATAAATAATTAAGTAAATAGATTAAAGAAGTGATGATAAATTATAAATATATTACTTCTAAATTATTAAACATATTTACTTTTAAATCGAGAGCTCCTGGATTCTCTAATAAATGCAACAACTCTCCATTGTCCATTTCTAACAACATTCCAGTGATTTTTCCGGCTAACTCTGATTGACGGGATGAAATTTTAGGGAAAAGTTGTTCCCCAAGGTACTGCTTCTGAGCTTCTTGCGAAACTCCAACAAGTTTGCGGGTATCAAATACCGAGCTTACAGAAGCAGCATTTCCTTGAGAGGAAGATGTATTGCTACGAGCATTTGATGAACCTTGGCCATTACTCACACGGTTATTTTGTCCAAATTGGTTATGCTGTTTAGAGGCTGGTTGGTATTGATTTCGTGCTCCACGATTCGCATTTAGGTTTCCTCGTCCAGAATTCTGAGGTGGGTTGTTTTGAGGTCTACCATTAGGTCGATTATTAACCATTTGTCCAAAGTTATTGGTGCGAATACTAGGAGTTGAACCGGGAACTGCGCCTAACACTTGTCCATAAAAATGAGTAGGGCGACTCGTTCTCATTCCATAAGATCCTGGGTGAGTAGCGTATCCAACAGGCATACCATACGCAGTTGTAGGCCCCATACCAACAGCCTTAGAAATAAGAAAATTATATAATAATAAAATCAGAATTCATTTACACAAAAATAAAATTATTAAATATAAAAAATATATTTACTGCTTGTTGCTGTTGCATTCGAATGTGATTCCTTTGATTTATTTGAGCTTCTAATTGTGATTTTCGAACGTCCTTTCTTTGAGCCAATGCAACATAGATTGGTTTATTACCAATCATACGGCCATTCATTTCGGTTACGGCTTTGGTTGCTTCATCAGGAGATGAAAAACAAACGAATCCGAACCCTTTAGATTGTTGTCGTTCGTCCCTCATCACTTTAGCACTCGTTATAACGCCGTAGACGGAAAACTCTTGGCGTAATTTTTCGTCATCAATGTCGTCTTCAAGATTTTTTATGTATAAATTTACTCCTTGGTATTTGCTTTGTTTCTCTTGTTTGGCTTGTTCATATTGTCTTCTCAACTCCTCCTCGCGTTCATGTTTTTTCTGGGCACGAGCTACAAATAATTTTTTACTCTTCAACTCCGTATCATGAAGTTCATTCACCGCTTTGGCCGCTTCCTCATGATTCTCATAATTAACGAAGCCAAAGCCTTTTGAGTGACCTACTTCATCAGTAGAGATAACAGCGGATGTAATTTTTCCGTAGCGGGAGAAGAGTTCACTGAATTCATCTAATGTTACTTCGAGATCCAAGTTTTTTACATAGATATTGGTAAATTTTGACTTGAATTCTTCAAGTTTAGATTGTCGTTCTTTCTTGGGAATGTGATGACCGACATACCTGTAGTAATAAATAAAAAATAAGCAAATTAAACATCAAAGGAGTTCATATTGAAACTTTTTATCGAAAATAAATGATATATCTAGAAAACTATTTACACTATCTTATCATTAAGTAACATTCCGTTTACATGTTTAATAGCGTTATCGGCAGCTTCGGCAGTTTCATAATGAACAAAGCCGAAACCTTTAGAAGCGGCATCCTCCATGGCAACCTTACAACTTAAAATGTTTCCAAAGGCCGAAAATGTGTCATGAAGGGCCTTGTTATCAATTGATTTATCAAGGTTCTTAATAAAAATATTCCCAGTGCCAGTCTTGCGAAGAGCAGGATCACGCTGAGACCACATGATTCGGCAAGGTTTGGTTTTGATGACGGTATAATTCAAGGTATCAAGAGCTCGTTCGCCTGTCAAAAATTAAGAGAATAATGAAATCAAGTTCTAAAACTTTATTTTTGGTAACATTATTATATAAAATGCTATTGTTTGATGTCTACAAGGTATATTCGCTAAAAAAAAACGGTATTTCTTTTATTGAAGGGTAAAAATTCCCAGCGATCAAAAAATGCATCGCTAAGGAATACTTACCATCAACAACATTGTGAAAATTAACATATGCGTAGCCAAGTGATCTACGTGTTACGGCATCTCTGCATACGCGAATACTAGTTGAAAAAAAAAAAATCAAGATTCAGTAATTTTCTTCCTTAAAAAAGAGCATTAAAGGATTTTTTTTTACCTAGCAACTGGTCCAACCGGATTAAACAATTCGAAAAGCATAGCTTCGGTTACGGAAGGATCCAGCTCACCCACGTAAAGCGATGCAGAGGCCTGAGGTGCTGCAGGAGAAACACCGAATTGGACTGCCGCAGCTTGAGCAGCAAGTTGTTGCTGTTCAACGGATAGTTGCGCACTAGGATTAGTCAAGCTGGGTACAGGAGCGGTCGAAGTGGAAGAGGAAACTGCAGCAGACATGGTGGTGGATTGCGGTATTTTAGGGATAAAGGGATTCGTAACAAAGGATAGTAAAGATTCTTTAATAAATTTTATAATCTAGAAAGTGACCTATATAAGGCTTTTTATTTCTTTTTTTTTTATTAGACAGTAAAAGGCGTGAAAATATATTTTTTTGGTTTTTTTTATTTTTTTTATTTTTTATTTTTGTTGGAACACTGTCTCAAAGGTATATTATAAAGAAAAGGAAAGGCGAGAGAGGCCACGACCAAAGGAGCAAAGAGAATTTATATAAAATTTTTTTTTCTGGGAAAAATATGATTGGACACAATAATATTTCCTATTCAAGACCAATAAAACTTGACCATCAACTGTTTATTTTATTAATGGGGTACTGAAGGTACTGAACGAAAAAAAAGCCCCCCTCTTTTTATCTCATGTGTTTATACGAAAAGCTTTAAATTTTGTGATTGGTGTTTTATTACGTACACAACTTGAACCAGTAAGTTTCTTATTTTCGAAATGAAAATTCTGAATTTTTTTTCTAAATTTGGTCATTTTCTCTTATAAATTAACGTGATAGTATATAATAGTGGAATAAATTACATTGTGGCTATAATTGTGTTGTTTATATTTAACTATTTAACCCTAAAAAATGGTAAACAAAGTTAAATTGTAGAATGTTTACAAATCTTTAAATTTTATAAATCTTTTATTTATTTATAAATTTGTTTTTTGTTTGTTTTATATAATTAATTAATAGTAAACCATTTTTTTTATATTGTATAAATAACAATTTCTTTTGTGAACTAAAAAAAAAATTTTAAAATTACATTATTTGTAATACTGAATATTAAATTTTTAAGTATTACAATGTAACTATATATTTATATTTTTTTTAATAGCTAAAGTGAAACCTTGCCTCTAATTTATTTATTTATTGTAAATTAAATATAAATTTATAATATAAACTTTATACATATAATTTATTTAGGAATTCATAACAATCAGAAACCTAAATCATCTATTAAGTAATTTTTTATTACATGATATTATATAATTTTTATGCAGAACTTTTATAACCAAAAATTTTTATTTTAAAAATAAGGTAAACTTTAACTTACTAATTAAATAAACATATTCTATTTATGAAATTTATAAAATGAAAATTCTTATTCATAAATTAAAACAAATTAAAAATTCTTATCTATAAATTGATTATCTATATTTAATAAATTATAGCAAAATTTATTATTAATTGAAATTTTATTCATAATAAAATTATTTTTTTTTATTATTTGACTAATTACTTATATTAACAAAAAAATTTGTAAATTATTTAAATAAATTAAACTAATTTGTATCAAAAATTTTAATATTAATTAATGATACCTGTCATAATTCAAAAAAAGTGTCTCAATTAATTATGACATATAGCATAATTCATTTTTTCTTATAATATAATTAATTACAACCATACATGTTTTCAAAATCAATTTTAAATTTCGTCTTTTTAAAATCTGTACAGAATAGTAGAGACAAAACATATATTCTGATACAAATTTTTTCAAATATATCAAATTAGAGATTTCAAGTCTTAAAAATCTCAAAAAACATATCATTTTTATATATTCAACTCATATTAAATTATTCAAATTCATATCAAAAAGGATAACAATTGCATATTAATATTAATCAATATAATAGAATTCAATCTAAAGCTGATTCTTTATTACTTTTCTAGTGCACAAAAATCTAACAAAAATTATATATATATGCTAAATCTAACAAAAAAGATAACAATTGCATATCAATATTAATCAATATAATAGAATTCAATCTAAACCCAATTCTCAATTATTTTTCTATCACACAAAAATCTAATAAAAACTATATATATATGTTAAATCTAACAAAAATTTATCAATATATTAAGACTGATAAAAATTTATCGATATCAGCATTAATGTATTGACCCTGTTAGAAGTTCAAATTCTATATCAAACCTATCTATGATGTGTGATTTATGTTTTAGACCACACTTGAATGATGTGTAATTTATATTTTAGGACATATTTTCGTCATATTTTTGTTAGATTTATTTTATGCTACTTTGCTTGTCGTTAAAAAAATATAACATAAGATTTATTAAAGTAATGAATATATAATAGAAATACAATGACTAAAAAAGATAAAAAAAATCGTACCTATGCAAAATGTAATAAAACATTATCAACACTACAAAAGTTTTGAGAACATTTTAATAAAAAGTTTTCATATAAATCTAATAATTTTAAATTATTAATAACTTATTATCTAAAGATAAAAGAAAGTACCGATTCTGAATATTATACAGTAGATAAAGAACCGGAAGAATATTATCAAATTTAATATTTCAGTATAGTTTTATAATTTTTTTTTCAAATAAAAGAACACTTATTCAGAACACATTTTTGAAGTCCCAACACATAATCTATTATAGTACTGAGTTACATAATACTTTTTGATATACAGAAATAATTAATTAAACAAACGATTTTCTTAAGTATTATTGTCCGGAGTATGGCGTAGGACTCACATTTTCAGGTAAGATCACAAGATTATAGGCACATATAAATAAAGTCATATGATCAGATAAACACATACTAGAGCTCTTTGTAGAAAATGTCTGTCTGTCCACCCACGTGACCGCATATCATTATTAATTAATTTAATATTTATTGAATATTTAGCTCCGGACTTATAACAATCCCTGTTTCCCTAGTATATTAAAATTGTTAGATGGTTAGAAAAGATAAGAAAAATCAAACTTCATCAGGAAACTTTTTGGAATATAAATTTACAGAAATTTACAAAATCTACAGAGATTTACGCCTAAAAAAATCAATTTTTTTGACTTTGATCACTATTTATGAGACAGGAAACAATTTTTTACTAAGATATTCTTATGACAAATCGAAAGATCTGGTTCTTAGCTACAAGATAATATATGTTTTATTTCTATAACATCAATATTCGTAAAAATATTCATATTTAAAGTTTTACATCTGTGAAAAAATTTTCATGTAAATTTTCTAAAAATTTTCGTAATTCTGCCAAAAATTTACGTGATGTCATAGAAATTTCTGACAGAATTACAGAAATTTTTGGAAAATTTACACAGAAATTTTTTCACAAATGTGAAACTTTAAATGTGAATATCTTCATAAATATTAATATTACAAAAATGAAACACCTATTATTTTGTAGCTAAGAATTAGATCTTTTGATCTGTCATAGAAATATCTTAGTAAAAATTGCTTCCTGTCTTATAAATAGTGATCAAAATCAAAAAATTAATTTTTTTAAATGTAAATTTCTACAGGTCCTGTAAATTTCTGTAAATTTACGTCCTGAAAAGTTTCCTAATGTAATATTATTGTACAAAAAATATGAATTCCATATTTAAATAAAAAAAATTAATATTTAAGTTCATTTTAATATTATCTCTATAAATGATAAAAAATAAATTTTAAAATATAATTAAATATTTTTTTTTTATAACTTTGTTAATTAATTTATTAAGTTCTATAATAATATTATTTACGTTTACAAGAATAATATTATAAATTAACATTCTAACTAGAATTATTAAGTCCAAATTAAACCGAACTGAACCAGACCGGACCGATGGGACTGAACTAATTTGACTTGAGAGTTTTAAGTCATCGGTCCGGTTCGACTTCAAGTCGCCAAGTTGATGGTAAATTAATGGGACTGATAGGGTTGATCATATATTATTATTTTTACATTTTATAATGTAATAATTTTTAATCAATAAATTTAATTGACCTATCAGTCTCATCGACTTCTAATTGAAGTCAATGAAACCGATGGAACCGATGGGACTAATAGAGTTGAACTATATCATGTGTTATCATTTTTATATTTCATTTTATTTTTATTATAATAATAATTTTTAATTGATGAATTATCAGTTCCATTAGTCCCATCAACTTCATTGACTTATAATTAAAGTCAATGGAGTTGATGGGACTGACGGAAAATAAATAATAATAATAATTTTAAATAATTAATTCTATTAACCCCATCAGCTCCATCAACCTCATCAACTTATAATTGAAGTCGATAGAGTTAATGGAATCGATGGGATCAGTTAACCTATCGACTCTATCAACCCCATTCGGTCCCATCGACTTGAACAATTTGGTCCAACTTGATTTGACTTGTACTTTCAAATTGATGAGATTTAGTCCAGTTCAACTTGACTTGCTAACGGTTTGACTTGACTTGGATTTCAAGTCGGACCAAGTTGGACCGTTAACAACACTAGTTTTAGCTGTCTCTTTCACTCCAAATGTATATTTATTCATAGAAGGAATCGCGACAATACCAATAGTTCCATTTGATTGTTAACTAAAAACTCCTTCTATTTCATTTATTATACGACAATCTATAATAATCGATTTTATTATTTGTAAAAAAAATAATAATATTTTGTAATATATAAATATATAAATACCTATATTTTTTACTTTCCAATTTTTATATTCTATTATAAATTTTACACCTTTTTTCATACTTTTAATATCTATTCCTTTATCATCCGGCTTACTAAAAATATGTTTAATTAATAATGAATATTTGTGTCATTGTTATCAAGGATAAAAAAGACGTTTTTTATATGTTATATCAAATACAAAGGCCACAAAGTGCTTTCTGTTCTTTAAAAGAACCTATTTATAAAATATTAATAATAATTAAATATTCATTATTATTTCACAAGATATTAATTTTGATTTTTATCTGAGCAAAACATACATCAGGAAATTTTAATAGGCAAAAATTTACGCAAATTTTCACTTCGAAAATTTCCGCAAATTTCCGACACCTTCGGAAATTTCCGCAAAAAATTTTTGCAAATTTTCGTAAATTTTCAAAAATTTTCGTAAATTTTTTAAAAATTTTCGCAACTTTTCACACAGTTTTCGAAAATTTTTACAACTTTTCACAAAGTTTTCGAAACTTTTCGCAACTTTTCACAAAGTTTTCGAAACTTTTCGCAACTTTTCACAAAGTTTTTGAAACTTTTCGCAACTTTTCACAAAGTTTTTGAAACTTTTCGCAACTTTTCACAAAGTTTTTGAAACTTTTCGCAACTTTTCACAAAGTTTTTGAAACTTTTCGCAAC
>PQFF01000563.1:404566-439510 GCA_003547095.1 Diversispora epigaea | reverse complement strand
ATGAAAGCATTTCCTTCTGATTCATTTTTTTTGTTACTATTTTCTAAATTAAAAAACTATTTATTATTATATTTATTTTAAAATTATTTTAAAATTATTTTAAAATTATTAGAAATATTCGAAAATATTTAAAGAAACAAAACGGAATTTTAGTTCTTTATATATCGTTTCCTACTATCTAAGTATGATGAATTATTTCAAAATTCTTTATTATTATATCCCTCAATTAGATAGTTATTATCTAATTGCTATCATTAAAATGTAATAATAATTCATAATATTACATCTCTGCAAATTACTCATAATTAGATATCTCCGCAACTTACAAAATTAATTAAAATCATATTCGTTATTAGCAACAAATTTTCTGATTTTTAATTGAACAATACTAAAGTCTTTGAATATTATATTTAATTATATGATTATAATTTATATTTATTCTTTTTCAAAAAAAAATATAGATAAAATAATTATATATTTTTAAAAATAATGTGGATAAATGCGAAATAAAGATTGAATTTATTAATATAAAATAATAATGTTTTTTTTTTTAAAATATAATAATACGGAGCATTCCGAAATAATACAACTTAAAATAGATATTTATTTACTAAATATTCATTAGTCTTATCAAATCGAGGAACTATATGAACTATATCTTCTATTGCTTCTATTTCTATAAAATTGTATACCTCCGTCAATTCCAACAAAGGACAGCCATAAACAAATGAAGTTCTTTTAGATATAAAATTGTACCATTGTACAAGTGCAAGATGCAATGATTTTTCTTTCTTTAAAAATACTTCTGTTATAAGTAATGTCTAAATAAATAAAATAAAATAAAGTCAAATAATTTACATATTTTATTAATTAGAATTATTGTAATAATATATACCTGTGCGTAACAAATTCCATTATCAGATTGATATTCAAAAAGTTCTTCATCATTCATAGTTACAGAAATATTACTAAACCATGGCCGCTTGTGAAACATGTTTGTTGTACGTAATATTGCACGATTTTCCAAAGTTACAGATCTATATATTTTTATGTGACAACCCTGTGCAGTTGAAATCTTAAGCAGATCAAAATATGAGTCCAAACTTTGAATAAAATGGTCTAAGCCTTTTATCATTTTTTCATCTAAATTTGTTTCATTTTTATATTTATCAATAAATTCAAAAGCTTCCGAAATATCAAATTCAAATAACTTCGAAGAATAATTAAATTTGAGTGGAGTTTTGAACTTTTTTTTAAAGTCGTTTTGCTTAATTATCGCTTTTCTCCGTATCTAAATAAAAAAATTTTTTATTAGAGATTTTCCGTTATTTTTATAATTTTACATGATAATTTATGTTAATATTTACGGTTTTCATCATTTGCTCTTCCACATCTTTTTTATTACTGAGACGATATGGAATTTTAACATATGTCTTGTGTAAGGCTTCGTAAGTTTCTGTAGTATATCCATTTATGGCTCCGAATTCACGAATAGTATCAACAATATGATGAACCCATGAATGTAACTTTGGCAGTTTAAAATCAGAATTCGAAAATTGACCAAATAATTTAATAAATAGATTAGCCCATTTTTCAATTGCTTCCTGAAAATTTTTCAGATCACTTTCTTTAAACGTTTCCTGTCGACTTAATAAGTATATTTCGTTCCATTTCACGTAAACTTCTGAAAGATCCTTATTTAATAAATCATCAACTACAAATACCATCACCTTCATAATATTTCTATAATTATCTGCTGTTAAAAGAGCTATCGATTGTAATCCTCCCGAAAATATTTTTAGTTCCGAATGCCTCGGAATTAATGTAATTCTCCGGTTCATTTTATCCACTAATGATCTTCCTTCAGCTTCAAATAATAATTTTTTAGTAAACTCTATTTGGTAGCGATACAAACCTAAATCCAAGTGATGCATTCTATCGGGTATAGTGGCAACGTAAACATTTATATTTCTAAATTAAAAATAATATAAAGTTAGAATGTACTCAACAATATAAAAGAGTATCACGAAAACTTACGGAATATTCCAAAAATAATTGAAAACTGGTTCCAAACTAGCTTTTTCAGTTGTACCGTTATTATAATATTGCAACATATTTTCTTTGTTTCGAAGTACCATCTGATCATCCCTTAAACATGTATTATTTAAATTTTCTTTTGATACTAGACAAAAATGGCAGGGATAGTTTGAATTTGTTGATTTATAAGTTAACGAAAAAGTACATGCTTCTGGCCAATCGCATATTATTGTGGAAACTCTCGGAAAAAACCAGAAAATTTCGTTATCAATTTTTAATTCAATGCCATCGCCATCATCATCATCATTTGTAAATAATGGATCCAAAAGAAATTTAATAGAATTGTGAAAGGTTTCGCGAACTAATTTTTTAAATTCAGAGGATTTTTTTTCTCTTTCATCTTTAGCAGATAAAATCGGAAGGTATCCCAATAACTGTTTGGCATCTTCTTTATTTCTTCTCCATGTGGGAATATTGCCAAGAGAAATATATATAGGATGAAGTGACCCCTTACCCAAGGTGTCAGTTGTAGTTGCATCTGAATAAAGGATGATGGACAAAATGTATGCTACCGATGGGATTGATTCTTTCGCTTTTTTCCACCAGTTTCCAGTATATTGTTCTCCATATGATTGTTCATTTTCAATCTATAATAATATGTATAATATGTTTAGTGATCTTTAACTTGTGTCAGTATAAACAATGAATAAAATTTTTTACCTCCAATTTTTTGTAATCATACACAAAAAGCTGGGAAATTTCCGGATTTGATAAAAGATTTTCTATACATTTTATAACTGGTTGATAATTTATAAAGTATTCTTTATTATTATGCACTAATATACGATGTTTATAATATAATAATCGTGATAAATTCATTTTATCCATATACTTTCGGCCAGTTTCGATATTTTTAGGAAGGGGAGAAATGGGTAAATTGGAATGCTTATTAAAAAATTTGATAATTGCATTGCCGGCTTTGTTATTTAAATTATATTTTGTAACAAGAGTCATTAAATCGGCATAAGATTCATTTGGAAACTCTTCAACGTCTGAATCTTCATTTCGTGAACTTTCACTTCTGACATCTAAGTCTTCATTCTGTAAACGTTCGATATTTGAATCTTCATTTTGTAAATTTTCGACATCTGAGTCTTCATTTCGCGAACTTTCGAACAAAATTTCTTCAAAACGTTCTGGAATATTACTGATAACTTCTAATGAAACTGAAGCATCAGCATCATAATCACCATATTCAAATAGATCTGTTATCTCTGAACCTGATGGTAAGTTTTCTATTTCTTGAACACTTTGTCTTTCTTCTATACGATTAAAATCATCATTATCTAATAACATATCAGTGACTTCTGAAACTTCTGTATTGGATTCTTCTGTACTAACATCATAAAGGTTTATACATCTATTTACATGTTGGGAATATGAATTACGGTTAGAAAAATAACGAATATTGCAATAAGGACATTTA
The DNA here is from genome assembly GCA_003547095.1 of Diversispora epigaea. Lineage (NCBI taxonomy): Eukaryota > Fungi > Glomeromycota > Glomeromycetes > Diversisporales > Diversisporaceae > Diversispora > Diversispora epigaea. The sequence continues at coordinate 435,987 of PQFF01000563.1, read as the reverse complement.
TAACTTGTAGACATTTTTTAAAAATTAAATTTTTTGAAATTTTAAGATACTTTTAACTGTTCTTTTTCATTACACTTATATATTTTTTTAATTTTATTTTTTTTCCTTTTTACAACAATAAGAAAATTATTCAAATATTTCGCTTTTCTATATCTTGCAATAAATATCTAATAATGAATAATTATAAAAATCATTCGAAATTTTTCACTTTTCTTTATTTTGGGTAATAATTATTTTTTATTTTCACTATATTTCGTGATATAACAAGAAAATAAAGACATNTAGCTATAATTTATGGTAAATAAGAATATTCATTTTTATTTATATTTCATAATATAATTTATGGTAAATAAGATACAATAAATTGATAAAAATTATTATTTTATTTTCGTTATATTTCGTGATATAACAAGAAAATAAAGACATATCACTAGCTATAATTTATGGTAAATAAGAATATTCATTTTTATTTATATTTCATAATATAATTTATGGTAAATAAGATACAATAAATTGATAAAAATTATTATTTTATTTTCGTTATATTTCGTGATATAACAAGAAAATAAAGACATTATCACTTGCTATAATTTATGGTAAATAAGAATACAATGAATACAATATTTCATGATATAACAGGAAATAAAGATAAAGATTATAATCTTTTTTGGACAATAAATGCGTATTGATATACTTGATATAACTAACCGTAATACAGTTTACAAAATATAATGTAAATCCTGATATAATGAAGATCAATATCTCATTCTCCTTTCATCTTACATGCTAAGAGTATGATATTAAATGCTTTCGACACTTTACACTTTATGAAAATAATAATAACTAATACATTCTTTTAAATATACAATCCTTCATAATGTTTTTTTATCATTTAACTTCCCACATCGCATATTACCCCATTTTTTCTATTGTTTTACTGTTTTTCGTTGATTTTTCATACCAAAATTCTTTTCGATATTTCGTATCTCTACGTTTAAATTCAAGTAAGTATATTTGAGATTATTTCTACTAGTACTTAATATTAATAATGAAATTCTATATATATCTTTACGTTATAATGCACTTTCGTAATAATATGAAAAAAATAATATTAATAAATGAGAATTCAAATTTGGCTTAAGAGAATCATGCCCAACTACAAGAAACGTTTTTCTCATAGAACTACTCCAACTACCGCAACTGCTCCAACTACTGCGACCTCTCCAACTATTGCGACTTCTCCAACTACCGTAACTACCCCAATTATCGCAACCGCCTCAACTACTGCAACTTCTCCAACTTCTACTTCAATAACAGCTACTCAAACTGCTCTAATTCCAAGCTCAAGATCTAGATCTATTCGAAATCGTGAAGTTACAGGTGGTAACGATCAAATTATAGCAAAAATATATTATAAAATCATTGATCTTGAGAAAAAAATTGATCTTGTAATTAAAAACCAAGACTCTATCAAAATTGACATTAAAAAAGTAGATGCTGATATTAGTTTCAACATAAACGATAAAGATTTTAATGAAGTAATTAATTATTTCTAAATGTTTTCGAAAGATTACAATTATAATTATATTCTATAACTAATAACTTTTTATATAGCGAATTATTGCTAACTCCGCGAAGGAACTTTTCCAAACTTGTATCTACCCCACACCAAAGGAATTCCGAGAATCCGCAGAAAAATATGTCCGAGAGACATTTCCGGAATTCTACAGATCGTTGGGAACAAAAAGATGGATGTCTTTTTTCGAAAAAACAATCAGAAAATCTGTAATAAAAGTCTTTCTTTAAAATACATATTAAATTAAATTTAGATCTGTAATTAATTAAAATGAAAATATTTAATAGATGATCGAAAAGCTTCGAAGTATCCGGGGAGGACTGAGTGTAAAAGTAAAAACTGTCATACATGAAGTTTTCTCATTGTCACCAATCAATAGTACGAAGTTCGAGGAAGTTTCTGAATGGAAGAAATTGCCGGCCGTAAAAGAATGTTATAAAAACATTTTCAAGCCCATTGATGAAAAAGATCCCGAAACAACTTATATGAGTTGTATAATTGATAAAGTGTGGGGCGAATCATGCGACGTTCCGAACATTCACGTAGCGTGGGCGATCGCGATTACTCAAATAATTCTTAACCCTAATAATTGTTACGTAAAGATAACTGAGGATATTATTAAGGAAAAATATGAAGAAAATTTAGTAAGTATTCTCTTTAATAATATTTTTTCTTTAAATTTCCATTACTAAGTTTTCTAACAAATTTTATAGCTTAAATTAAACAATGAAGAAGAGTTTTGTAACTCTTCGGACGAATCTGAAAACGAGTCACCACCACCGTCACCATCACTAGCACCAAGAAATGAATCACGCAAAAACAAAAAGTCTAGAATCGAAAAGGAGATTACCTTTTTACCTCTCGAAAAAATGCGAGAAAATGCAGAAATACTTGCAATAAAAAATATGAAAAAAAGATCATATGAAAATGAAGATGAAGAAGAAAATAATAATGAAGAAAATAATTCGGAACTATCCGAAAATTAAAAATATTATTGCAAATAATATAAATAATATTCAGTGCATCTTAATATAAAAAAAATATTTGTAGTAAAATTTAATAATAAAATAATATTACTTGAAAATCTAATTTATAGTTTGTGTAACATAAAAATTATATATAAACAAAATATGATTTTTTGTTTACAACTTAATTTCACTACATTGCGCATACATCTACAAGTGTCTCTAAATGCACCATACATACATAATAATAACTTATTATATTTATTCTCTCTAAATGCACTCTCTATAAATGCAAATCCCAAGGTATATTTTATAGTATGCTTCTATACATTCTCTATAATAAATTCTTGATTTCCTTTTATTTAGATTAACTATAACAAGAAAACAACTGTCATTCATATAAAAAAAACAAATTTTTTTAACTATATCAAGATGAAACACTGTTAAACTATTTCTTAATTTTTACTACGGTATTTGTTATTTTAAATATGAGTTGTAATTACTATTGAAAACATTATTTTTCGAAAATATATTAAAGATTACGAATTACTTTACAGTTATAGAAAATATATAATTAAACAATGGTTTATATTAATACTTTAACTTTATTTATGTACTATATTAATACTTTATTTATGTACTTTACGTTATTTTTCAAAGTGTTTCGAATTAAAACTGGTTTGTTAATAGTTTAGATTTAATAATTTTTTCGAAGGATTTCAAAACGATTCAAATTAATACTTTATTTTCTTTTAGATATAGAAAAATTAAATTAAATCGAGAATTATGGCTACTAAAACAAAATGAAGTGGACAAGAGGATTATATGCATGAGTTTTTAAATGTAAGTTGCAAGTATAATTTATTTATAATATTTCTTGATTTTAATTTTACATATTTGTATATTTCAAAAAACAAAATTTTCGAAGATTATCGAAGCATTTCAAAACAANGAAGTGGACAAGATGATTATATGCATGAGTTTTTAAATGTAAGTTATGTAAGTTGCAAATATAATTTATTTCTTACAATTTTAATTTTTACTTATTTGTAACATTTCGGAGATTTTCAAATGACATATTAATTTTCTTGATATATTTTTAAGACATTTAGATCTTACGAGAATCAATTGTTTTTCGAGTAAAAAAATAAATTCGTAAGTACGTGAAAATCAAAGGTGAATTTAATACCATCGATGTAAGAATAGCGGAAAGATTCGAATTAAAATTTATTATTATTTATATTATAGAATTTATATTATTTGTATAAATATTATTTTTATTATATAACGTAATAAAGAGAATTATTTTATTATTATATTATTATATGTAAATAAATAATTATAAAATTTTAATGTAAAAATTGATATCGCGAAAATAATTAAATACGAAAACTTTCGAAATTAAACGTAAATTTTTACGTAAAATCTACGTAGATTTATGCGATTTTTTTTCGCAACGTATTAATAATCTACATCAGTAAATTTTTTTAAACGTAAGCCTTCGAAGTCCTTCACTCCGATAACCTTCGAATACCTCCAACATAAACGTAATATTTATGAAGGTTATTGGTACCGAAAACCTTCATTTTTATTAATAAAACGTAATACTCCGGAGGTTATTGATATTGATAACCTTCAATAACCTTCACTTTATTATAATAAACGTAATATTTGCAAAGGTTATTAGTCCAATAACCTTCAATAACCTTTGAAAACGAAATTATTACAATAACCTCCAACATAAAAAATTTCCTGATGTAATATTACGTTTCGAAAATCTCCAGAAAATTATTTCGAAGATCTCTGTGGGTGTCGTAATTCTCCGGAGAAATTATGGACCAAAAAGTTTACGGAATATTACGCCTATTAAAATTTCCTGATGTATTATCTACGAATTTACAATCTACTATTAATCTTTTGTGAATTTCTCGAATAACCTCATCTTTCCATATATCATCTAGAACACAGTAATTTTTAAGATCTTGAATTGGAAGATTCTTTATAATAGATGGTATCAATTCTGACGGAAGGTCAAGTAAATTTGTATCCATTGTTTTGCTTTGCAGTTACAACATAACTATATACCCAATCAAAAATCAAAATGATAATTATTAACTTACTTATTCTCACTTACCTTTTTCTGGAGTTATATATGACGATGAAGCTAACCGAAAAAATTAAATATGGATAATGGGTGTGTGTAGATTTCACTAACACTTCTCGATAATTACATATCATTTCAATATATTGAATATTTATTACTCATGAAAAAAAAAATCTTAATAATTGATCTAGTGTCACGAAGTCTGACTCACTTGGTGAAATAACTAGGTTTATCTAATTACTGGTATTGTGGTTTAAGTTTGAGCATCATTGCTCTTTTTTCAACTTCTTTAGGAGATATTCCAGATGAAACCATACGCTTATATGCAAAAATTCTCCAATGCCCGTATGGGAGGGTTCATATATCATCTAATAGAATCTAACGCTTATTATCATATGGATTTAACCCAATTTTATTTACTCGTTCTAAATATATTTCGTGATTATAACTGCGGAGACCATACATATCATGTCAGGTTAACTTCTTAGTCCTGAGACATTCTAAAAATTTATCATGCCGAAGCTCTCTCTTAACTACACATTTCTTAACACCTTTAGCCTTTTGCATTCCATGCTTTTTCTGCCAGTCTTTCATACCTTGAGATTTTCTAGATTCTTCTTCCTCTAACTCTTTTTCGAAATCTGCATCTATTTCAGGAGTTTTTGGATTATGCCCAGCTGGAAGGACTGAATACATTTTCGGTTTCAAATATACTGACTCACTTATTGGATCCCCTTTGTTTTATCCTTCATTAAGAATAAATCTCCTGAATAGTCGAGATCGAAAATATCTGGTCTTTCGGCTCGATCTTTATAAATATCCTCTGTCTCGATCCACATAATAAAAGAATCTGTATCTGTATAAAGTAAATGGGCCTTGTCTCCATAGCGAGGTTTTATATAACCATACCAGAAATTATATATCATAGCTTTGCTAATATCAAGAATCGCTTGCCCAGGACCCCAAGCAATCTATAAATAGGTCACATTAGAGTTTGCTTAGCTATCATAGTAAAATTTTTAAAAAGTTGCTTATTTTTAATTAAAATTTAAAAATTTACTTACAAAAATTATATTTTTCCTTTCTTATTTCCTAATTTAGTATTATCTGACCTATTCATAAATTGCTTGGGGTCCTGCTTGCCCCACAAATAATGGTTTGTTAAGAGTTACTGTACCTTTTAACATGTGAACTGCTGTAATTCCCCCTTCATAAGCTTTAAACCCTACAAATAATGGAGATCTAACGAGACGAGTTAGTTTTTTATCTTGATCAGATCTAAGNCTGGAAGGACTGAATACATTTTCGGTTTCAAATATACTGACTCACTTATTGGATCCCCTTTGTTTTATCCTTCATTAAGAATAAATCTCCTGAATAGTCGAGATCGAAAATATCTGGTCTTTCGGCTCGATCTTTATAAATATCCTCTGTCTCGATCCACATAATAAAAGAATCTGTATCTGTATAAAGTAAATGGGCCTTGTCTCCATAGCGAGGTTTTATATAACCATACCAGAAATTATATATCATAGCTTTGCTAATATCAAGAATCGCTTGCCCAGGACCCCAAGCAATCTATAAATAGGTCACATTAGAGTTTGCTTAGCTATCATAGTAAAATTTTTAAAAAGTTGCTTATTTTTAATTAAAATTTAAAAATTTACTTACAAAAATTATATTTTTCCTTTCTTATTTCCTAATTTAGTATTATCTGACCTATTCATAAATTGCTTGGGGTCCTGCTTGCCCCACAAATAATGGTTTGTTAAGAGTTACTGTACCTTTTAACATGTGAACTGCTGTAATTCCCCCTTCATAAGCTTTAAACCCTACAAATAATGGAGATCTAACGAGACGAGTTAGTTTTTTATCTTGATCAGATCTAAGTAATTCTACTCTCATATGTTTACGAACATTTTCCATCTGTTTTCCGAATACTGCATTATTCTTAAGTTTATAATACATGACCTCAAACTCCTCTTTGTTAGCTTTGGCAATTTTTCTTTTACGAATATTTTCCTCAATATAGTTTTTCATCCATGGAGATTAACAAAACTTTAAAGCACTGTGAATTTTTGTAATTTTCATTCCGAATTTCATATATATCTGTAGAGCTCTATAATGAACTATATAATTTTTCTTGGGTAAGAGGGTTTGTAATAGCTTTTCTCCTGTTACATATTTTTCACCTCCAACTGCTTTGTCATGTACTAATCTTTCATTATATAAACTAAGCCAGTTTTCTGGTATGATTTGTTTTTCCGGTGCTAAAGGATAATCTGCAAAGAAATTGTGCATGTTTATTAGGGTCTCTATATCAACTTCAAGCATATATCCTATTTCAGCATCAGGTTCAATACTTTGAATATCGGGAATTTCTTCTGGACCTACCTTTCCTAAAATCTCTGTAGGCATGTATTGCGTCATTGCGCCTGAATATAAAGCATTCATATCTTCATACATGATTCAGGATTTTGGTTTGTTAGGATCATAATTGGGACATTTTTCATTATTAGCTTTGGCATATTGTTGACTTACCATTGTCATGTCTCCACGAATCCCATTTTCCACCATCAAATACTCATTCATATCCGTCATTAGCTTAATCTCAACTTCGCTACTTTTGTATAATGAATCATTAAACATTCCTGGTGCTGAAACATAATGTGAGGGGTCCAATCCATCATCCTGTAAACACATAATAGTATAGTTCATAAAAACATCCGCAAGTAAAAGTACATCTATTTCGAGATAAAGGTCATGGTATTCTCCAAAATTTGTCATTTCGAATTCTTGCCATACTTTTTGCTATACCTGCTGCCCAAATTCAAAATCCAAATGCCAAAATCCCAAATGCCGAAATCCCAAATCCCAAATCCCAAATCCCAAATTACAATTAGTATTTTTTACTGAAATCCCAAATCCCAAATCTCAAATACTAGTAATTTGTGCATTTTGATATCCCAAATCTCAAATTATTTGGGATTTGGGTAACATGTATACTTTTTGCGCATGTTTATAATCTCCTTTACTAATATTTTGTTGCTTGAGTTGAGAATAGAAATCTTTTCTACGTGGAAGCTTTGTTCTATCAAATTTATCCCATATATTTGTCCAGTCATATGGAAAAACACCTTTTTGTTGTATTATTAACTTGATTTTATCTATTGAATATCCTTTATTGGCAAAGTATTTTACTGTTAGAGGAAATTTTTCAAGATTTTCGCCTAAACTTTCAACAAGTTTATCAAAACCCATTGACATATGTTGAAAACTATCTAAAAATCGGAATTGACCAACATCCATAGCTTTGTACTTACCTATATTTTTTAGAATACATTTTAGTTTATCGGCTGTAAATCTGCTTACAACCTCTATGAGCAAATGAGAGTTATAGCCTCGAAAATTATGGCAAATAAGTGATACCTTTGTTTTGTATTCACCCATTTGTAATTTTTTATTGCAATCACTATGAGCTGGACCTCTATATTTACCATTAATATGGTCATGGTCTCGAACTTTTAATAATCCTTTATCTAATATCTGCCCATCACAGTACATACAGTTATAAGTTTCTTTAAATACTCCATTATCTGGAATACTTGGTTGTTGATACCATTTCGGATCAATTATTTCGTTTTTTCGTTTACACCCCTCATGAAATGTTTCCAGTATTAAGACAACAAACCATCGCCTTAAGTACAGCTTGTTTCAGAAATTTTTTCTTGCAAATCTAGCATTCAGTTGCTGTTTGATGTCTTCTATAATCACCTGCTTCCATAATCATATCAGCAGGTTCTGATAAATTTGCTCAGATTTCTTCTAGCTCTTCTTCAAGTTTGTCAACGAATCTTTGCAATGCATCTGGTCCTCTATATAGATCATAGCTTGTAATCTCATAATTATAAGAGCTATCTATACGAATTACTGCATATGAATATCCACATGGGATATGTTTCTGAATTCTTTCAGTCTAAGTTAATTGAACATCTTCTTCTGGAGTTAACTTTGTAGTTAAGCATTCGAGATCTCAAATTATTCGATATGGGTTTGGTTGCATACATTTGTAATTACAGAATTCTTTTGTACTTTTATCTAATGTAGGAACTTTTGGTAATTGTGGAGCGTTATTTACTCCTAAACATTTTTTGGGATTTGATATATGCTCATTAAACCCCTTTTCTATAGAATATACACGAAGACAGAAACGGCATAGATATTTTCTTTCTTTGTGTTTACTATGATTGTAAACTAGTCTATGGAGATTTTTGATTATACAATAATGTGTTCGAGGATTTTCTAAGTCATTGGCTTCTGAAATAACTAAAAGATTTATCTGCTTAAATTCTGCACTTCTTCTTTCAGAAAGATACCAGAATTCGAGACACTTATTTTGATTAGACCATTCATATACACAAAGATTGATCTCAGGGTTATTTTCTTTGAATTTTTGGTAAACTGGTGTAGAGACTGGTACTGGAATTAGAATACCTTCCATATTAAGCTCATTTATATATTTTGCATATATTCAATGTGGGTTTTTTTCTGGATGAACTTTAACCGGATGCAATGCTCCTAAGACACACCATCCAAAGCACCAGTCATCATCATTTTTAATGTTTATAATACCATTATTACGTTTTGGTATTGTTTCTGGTAAAGGCATATAACCTGTTGGACCAATTGGAATATAATCAGCTATCTCAATACTAAATTCTTCAATATACTCAGGATATGCATCTGACATTTTATATAGTATACTAAGTCTAACTTTTGCGTTATATTTTACTTATACAAAATCTTTTCTTTAAATAAATAATTCATATCATATATTCAAAAATGATTGGTGAGTATTTGTGCTCATATATTCATAACTCTGGTATTGTTTGCTCTAAACCTTGTATTCGGCCAGAGGGTGCCGGTTTCATTGGAAGGCTAAAAATCGTATCCCTTGTAGTGAATGTGGTAAGCCAACTGGTTCGTCTTCTGGACGTTGCCCTTTGCATACTAGAGGGTACTATGTGGCTTAATACTATCAAAGATTACATGTTAAGGCCTTTGAAAATTCTTAGGACAGTTCGTTATACTTATTATATTGACAGTTTTTGTTATATATCAGGAACTTAATCTAAAGCGCTAAATACCGAGGACAATTTTGCTATCAAGAGATTAGATTTATTTTTGCTATAAAAATCATATATCAGGAATTTAATCTAGAGCGCTAAATACCAAGGACAATTTTGATATCAAGTGGTTAGACTTAAAGTTATATTTTTGTATATCAGGAATTTGATCTAGAACGCTAAATACCAAGGACAATTTTGATATCAAGAGGTTAGACTTTGGTTAGATTTAATAAAATGATATGTATTTTAGCTTGCTAGAATGATTAGGATATTCATTACAGTGATCGTCATAAGTAACGAGAATTAAATGATGCACAAACTGTACATAGAAAAAACTTGTTCGTGTTTAGCATGTGCTTACCATATTTTAATAACAGTTTGTTTATCAGTGTAACATAAAAACAAAACCTAAAAAAAAAACAAAAAACAAATAGTTTCCCCCTTTTTTTTTTGAAATGAAAGAAACTCCGATTATTGATCAACGAGAGATCATAAGTTACCTTTGGAAAAGTGGTGTCTATGATGCTCCTACTTTAGCAGAAAAAAGTGGTGTTCCCCTTTCTACAGCATATAAGTATGTTGCCCAACTAAAAAAAAACCATGAACTCAAGCCTATTTTTCGTTTGGGACGTCCCACAATTTTAACTTCTCAAGATCACCGTGTATTAGGAAGAATTATTACAAATGACAAGTATCTTACCTGTGGTGAAATTGCCACAAAACTTAGTTCAAAGGTTGACATATCTGCACGAACAGTAAATCGTGAGCTTAACAAGCTTGGGTATCACTCAAAGCATCCAAAAACCGTACCTTTGCTTTCAGAAAAAAATCGTCTAGCTCGGGTGGAATGGGCAAAGAAACACTATAAACAAAACTGGAAAATCGTAATATTTTCAGACGAAACTACATTTCAAATGTTCCGAAATACTATAAATGCATTTTACAAAGATGGTACAAGTATTCCACAGAAGGGGGTCCCAAAACATCCAGAAAAAGTTCACTTTTGGGGTGCATTTTCTGCATGTGGAACAATTGGCTTCCATATGTTTACTCAAAATATGAATGCCGAATTTTATCGTGAAATTTTAACCAACAATCTTTTTGAAAATGTACATACAATCATGGGGGAATATTGGATCTTTCAGCAGGATAATGACCCGAAGTATCATGCTATAAAAACAAGAGAATTCATTTGTGATCAAGTTCCAAAGCTCCTTGAGTGGCCATCCTATAGCCCTGACATTAATCCGATAGAAAATCTCTGGGCAATTATCAAGAAAAGGGTGGAGAAACAAGTCAATGAAATAGTTAGAAAAGAAAAATCAATTAGTGTTAGTCGTTGGCATGGATTAATTAAGAAAGAATGGAAGGATATTTCTGTAGAATTGTGTCTTAACTTAATAAAGGGAATGCCGGGTCGTATAAATGAGATAATGGAAAATGATGGAAAAAAAATTAACCATTAATGTATATAAATTTTTTGTACATGCATATTTGTTCTACGTTCCTGTAAAACCTCAAGCCAATCAAATAAATTTTGCAGGATTTATAATAATATTAACGTTTCTCGTTATTTATGACGATCACTGTACATTCACATCCTTCACCGCTTCTCATTGTTTTTTTAACAGCAAGCAGAGTAGCATAAAATAAATCTAACGAAAATATGTTAAAAATGTGGTCTAAAATTTTTTCTGTCCTAATTTCTCCATCGATATACTAAATTTTCGGTTAGACTTTGGTTAGATTTAATGAAATGATATGCATTTTAACTTGCTAGAACGTCTGAGAAGGGATCAGGATATTCATTACATTCATATCCTTCACCACTTCTCATTGTTTTTTTAACAGTAAGCAGAGTAGCATAAAATAAATCTAACGAAAATATGTCAAAAATGTGGTTTAAAATATAAATTACACCTCATTCGAGTGTGGTCAAAAACGTTTTTTGCAAGTCTAACCTAAATTCGGTTATGGATTTAAGCTTCTAGCAAGCGTGGCACACTATTGTCAATATTGGCGGTTTTGTCCCAAAATCTCCAAATTTCCAATGTGTACTATAGTTAATAATTTATATTTTTCAATTCCAGGATAAAGACAAATACTATAATTATATTATTACAAATTAATATTAATAATATTTTTTTAAAAAAAAATAAAATAAAATAAATATAATATTTACCAATATTGATATTTAGGACTAAGTACTTTACCTTTTTTATTTAAAATACATGTGGTTAATATTACATGATCCCACTTGTCGTCTATCTCCACCCAATTTAATTTTTATTATATTATTATTATATAATACAGGATTATTACCTTCTGTTAAATCAGGAATTAGTGTAATTAATAATTCAATTAAAGATCTTATTAAACTATTTTCCATTTGATCTTTGTTAATAATTATTTTTTCAATATTTCATTCAAATAAATAGTTAAATTATTTTCATTATTTTCTTAAATTATAGAAAATTCATTAATTGAATTAATATTGAAATTTTTAATTGGAATTTTATTTTTCATAATTAAATTTTTTTTTTTTTCGTATAGCTAAATGTCATTCTCTTTCTAAAGAAGATTAAATAGCTGATAATTATCGATACCCCTCTCGAAAAATTAAATTATTATCACAGATATGAATAATAGAATCTAATTGAATTTGAGATTCTAATTCATTGTTGAAATTTGAAAATTTAATTCTAATAAATTGTCCTTGAATATTTAATTTTAAACTATTCAAATTAATATTAAAAAATCTATGAGAATCAAATAAATCTTTGGTATTTGAATTAATATTTAAAGTTAATTTTTTTAATCGTTTGTTTTTTGTGATCTAAATTTAAGATTTGAAAATGGTTTCTTTTTTTTAAATTAATAGGTAATATATTTTCTTTGTTTTCACGACGTAATTTAATACATTCTAAATCTAAATCAAATAAAATAACACCTGATAAAATAGAACTTTTTGCATTTGTTATTTTCTATTTGAAATAATTTAAATTAATATTTTATTAAATAAATATTTTTATTAAATAAATATTTTATTATAATATATAAATAACTAACCTATACAAATTGCTTTGTAGTATCACTAGCTGATCTTAAACTATTTACACAACACTTTTTTCCATTTTTTTCTTCTCATGTTACTTTATATATCATCTTTCTATTCATCAGGAAATTTTTTATGTCGGAGGTTATTGTAATAATTTCGTTTTTAAAGGTTATTGAAGGTTATCGGACCAATAACCTTCGCAAATATTACGTTTATTATGATAAAGTAAAGGTTATTAAAGGTTATCAATATCAATAACCTCCGGAATATTACGTTTTATTAATAAAAATGAAAGTTTTCAGTACCAATAACCTTCGTAAATATTACGTTTATGTTGGAGGTATTCGAAGGTTATCAAAGTGAAGGACTTCGAAGGCTTATGTTTAAAAAAATTTACTGATGTTAAATTCATAATTTGTTTGACAAATAATTTCTTATTCATAAATTAAGACCTGAATTCAATAACCATTTGGAATACAATATCTACTTCTTTGTGTATATCGTGCATTTGTTAGATAATTTCTCAAATCCAAAATATTATATATATTGATAATAATAAGTATGTTTTTCTTGATAATGTATTACATTAATCTTAGGATAACAATCTTCTTCAAATTTTTTATTATTATTTTCTTTGAAACTTGTTATATTATTATTATTATTTTCAATTGTTCGAGATTTTTTGATAGTGGTGAATTAAATGTAAAATTGATTGAAGTTAATGGTAAAGTAAAGGTAATTTGAGAATTTGTTAAAGTTGAAAAGTTAGAGATACGATTTGAAAAAGGAGATGTTATAAAGTGAGACATATCTAATTGTATTAAATTTAGATTTAAAATTTTGTGTTTTTAACTAGTAAAAATAATTTTGAAACAACAAGTTGAAATTCATTCAGAATCCTTATATTACTCTTTTTAGCGGTTAAAACTCATGAGCAACTCATGGGCAAATCTAAACGAAGTAATATATCAAGTATATAAATAATTTTTTAAATTGAATTCACTCGCCAATCAGATATTTAAATAATCACGTTTTCATATCAACAATTACATAAGGTCACATGTTTCATGTAAACAATTATTTAAAATCACATGCATTCCATAATAATCANTCATAATTTGTTTGACAAATAATTTCTTATTCATAAATTAAGACCTGAATTCAATAACCATTTGGAATACAATATCTACTTCTTTGTGTATATCGTGCATTTGTTAGATAATTTCTCAAATCCAAAATATTATATATATTGATAATAATAAGTATGTTTTTCTTGATAATGTATTACATTAATCTTAGGATAACAATCTTCTTCAAATTTTTTATTATTATTTTCTTTGAAACTTGTTATATTATTATTATTATTTTCAATTGTTCGAGATTTTTTGATAGTGGTGAATTAAATGTAAAATTGATTGAAGTTAATGGTAAAGTAAAGGTAATTTGAGAATTTGTTAAAGTTGAAAAGTTAGAGATACGATTTGAAAAAGGAGATGTTATAAAGTGAGACATATCTAATTGTATTAAATTTAGATTTAAAATTTTGTGTTTTTAACTAGTAAAAATAATTTTGAAACAACAAGTTGAAATTCATTCAGAATCCTTATATTACTCTTTTTAGCGGTTAAAACTCATGAGCAACTCATGGGCAAATCTAAACGAAGTAATATATCAAGTATATAAATAATTTTTTAAATTGAATTCACTCGCCAATCAGATATTTAAATAATCACGTTTTCATATCAACAATTACATAAGGTCACATGTTTCATGTAAACAATTATTTAAAATCACATGCATTCCATAATAATCACATTTGTCCTATTAATCAAATTAAACCAATTCGTCCATATATTCCGATAGTTAGAAATTGTATTTTGTGCTTTTGATTAGACATAAAAAACTTGTAAAAATTGGGATTGTTTAGAAATAGATATTTTAAAATATTTTATTGTACTTATCTCCAGATTTTATTATTAATTCTAATCATATGATTCTTATTCACTGACAGATCATTAATTAAAACCTAAAATTTTTTAATTATCCAAATAAATTTTTTAATTAAAAATACATATAACTGAATATTTTTTTTATTTTCATATATAAAATAAATTTTACATAAATTTCAAATTAAAATCAATTTTGAAAATATGCACTAGTTGAAAATTTATAAAACCTACACCTATCGAGTACCAGATAGATATAGTATCTGTGTTTAATATTGTACATATATTGGATACCCGATAGATGTAAGAAAATATTTTTTATACTTATCAGGTACCTGATTATACTTGCACGTTAAATTATTTTGAGGTCCTGAAATTGCAATTTTGAAAAAAAAAGTTGAAATAATTTTTTATAGATGAAATTATTTTACTTAAAACCCAAAATTTTTTGACTACTCAAATAAATTCCTTAATTAAAAATACATATAACTGGGTACTTTTTTTACTTCCATATATAAAATAAATTTTGCATAAATCTCAAAAAGACGAAATACCTCAAAAATCCAAAATCAATTTTGGAAACATGTATATATCTAATATATGTAAAAAAATATTTTTTACACCTATTGAATATCCGATATGTGTATAATATTAAGCACAAATATTATATCTATTTGATATTCGATAAGTGTAGGTTAGTGGTGGGATACAGATATCTGTAATTAAATATCTGGATATATCCACGGATATTTTTGGATATCTGTTATTATTCGAGGATATCTTTAGATATCCATTATATCTGTTTTATTTGTTATATATCTGTTTTTATCTGCTATTTATCTGTTTTTATTTATTATATATCTGTGAATAAAAAACTAAAAATTAGAGATAATTATTAAGGGTTGTCATATACGTGTTGCCCAAATCCCAAATAATTTGAGATTTGGAATGCCAAAATGCACAAATTACTAGTATTTGGGATTTGGAATTTTGGCAAAAGATACTAATTATAATTTGAGATTTGGGATTTGAGATTTTGGCATTTGGGATTTTGGTATTTAGATTTTGAATTTGGGTGGCAAGTATAGGTTGTCATATATAAATTTTTTATTTTAATAAGTAAATATCAAAAACGATACTAAATAATTTTAAAAATAAGAATAAATTGCGTATAATATTAAAATTGAGTGAACAATTGTTATTTCAAAAGATTTCACCTGTTTGAACTTTAATTATTAATAGTTCCCTCAATTTTGATAATATAAGTCTGTTTTTTAATATAATACACAATTTATTCTTGTCTTTAAGGTTACTTAGTACCATTTTTGACATTTACTTATTAAAATAAAAAGTTTTATATGTGACAACCGTCAATAATTATTTTTGATTTGTAATTTATAAAGTATTTTTTAAAATCAATTACACAATAATAATAATTGTCAAAAGAAAAAATTGATTATAACTTTAAGCTTGATGCAGTAACTTTATAAATAAAAACAAATAGAAATAAATAATTTTTTATTTATAAAAATTTATTTTATTTATTTTAAAAAAAATCCAAATTTCTTTTTTAACTATTTATTTTATTTTAAAACCAATTAAATTTCTTTTTTAATTATTATTTATATATCTACTGGAAAAATTCTTCCAGACAATTGTCAATTTTTTTTACAAAAAATTAAATTTTCAAATATAATTGCTGTTAATTGTGTTTTTTTATAGTCATAATATTTCCTGCTTGACTGAATAATTTTTCACTTAATGTAGAGGTTGCTGGAATAGTTAAATATTTTTTAGCTAATTTTGATAATATTGGAGGACAATTTTCAAAATAAATTTTAGGTAATGATCTACTTCATTAAGATTATTGCTATTTTGAAACATTCTTGCTAAAAATGAATTAGATTTAACTAAACTATATTCAATTTCTTGATTATTATTAATTAAATTTTTTATATTTTGATAAGCTTTTTTAATTTGTTTTAAAGTTTTAGTGCGTACTACTTCTGAAGCAAATTCTAAATCTTTAAATCTAGGATCTAATAATGCAACCAACATTTCATGTTCTTGTGGAACATTCTAATAATGTTTAATAGCATTATATAGTGCAATTTTAACTTTATTTTTTAAATTGAAACAATTTTGTGGTAAATTAATACTAATTTTTCTACTTTTAAATTCTTCAGTGTCATCTTCTGGTGTATCAGTATAACTTATATTATTATCAAAAGCTGTATTCCCTATAAGAAATACGTATGCTTAAAAAATACTCAAAATATAATTAAAATATTATTAAAATATTATTAAAATAAATTAAAATATACTTAAAATATACTTAATTGTATTCATAAAAAATTACTTGAAATATTATTATTTTGTACTTAAAATACATTAAAATATATTTAAAAAATATTTAATTTAGGTAATAAGTAAGTATGTTTTAGGTATATACTTAAAATATACTTAATTTTAAATATGTTTTAATAATATTTTAAATATATTTTAAGTATATACCTAAAACATACTTACTCATTACCTAAATTAAGTATTTTTTAAGTATTTTTTAAATATATTTTTTAAGTATATTTTAAATATTGTAGTTTTTATAGGGATTTGGATTACTTAAATCTATAATTTCAATTTCTGAATTATCAGGTAATAATTTTTGACTGATTATTTCTAATATACTATACATCAAACTAATAGTAGTATATTTACTTCTACCCAAATATTCTGTTGCTTAAACAAAATTTTTTAAAATTATAATTAATTCACCAATTGCTTACCATTCCTCTTCTATTAAATTTATATTTCTTAATCTTCTTCCATTATACTTTGTTGAAGGATCTGGATCAATTATCATAATAGTTACCATAATTTCAACAAGATTTTTAATTTTAATTAAACATTTCCATGCAAGATAACTAGAGTTCCATCTTGTCTCTATATCAGAAATCAATCTCAAATATTCATGAATATTTTTCAAATTCTATAATAATATATTTTTATTAAATACATCAGTAAATTTTTTTAAACGTAAGCCTTCGAAATCCTTCACTCTGATAACCTTCGAATACCTCCAACATAAACGTAATATTTACGAAGGTTATTGGTACCGAAAACCTTCATTTTTATTAATAAAACGTAATACTCCGGAGGTTATTGATATCGATAACCTTCAATAATCTTCACTTTATCATAATAAACGTAATATTTGCGAAGGTTATTGGTCCGATAACCTTCAATAACCTTTGAAAACGAAATTATTACAATAACCTTCGACATAAAAAATTTCCTGATGTAATAAAATATTAATAAAGTTGTTTAATTAAGTTTTCAATAATTTATTAATTTAAAAATTTATAAATAATTTAATAATTACCTTATTATTGATATGACTATTATTTTTTTGTATTTTTATTAATTTTTCTGTTTGTTTAGGTGTAGTAAAAAAATNGCTTACCATTCCTCTTCTATTAAATTTATATTTCTTAATCTTCTTCCATTATACTTTGTTGAAGGATCTGGATCAATTATCATAATAGTTACCATAATTTCAACAAGATTTTTAATTTTAATTAAACATTTCCATGCAAGATAACTAGAGTTCCATCTTGTCTCTATATCAGAAATCAATCTCAAATATTCATGAATATTTTTCAAATTCTATAATAATATATTTTTATTAAATACATCAGTAAATTTTTTTAAACGTAAGCCTTCGAAATCCTTCACTCTGATAACCTTCGAATACCTCCAACATAAACGTAATATTTACGAAGGTTATTGGTACCGAAAACCTTCATTTTTATTAATAAAACGTAATACTCCGGAGGTTATTGATATCGATAACCTTCAATAATCTTCACTTTATCATAATAAACGTAATATTTGCGAAGGTTATTGGTCCGATAACCTTCAATAACCTTTGAAAACGAAATTATTACAATAACCTTCGACATAAAAAATTTCCTGATGTAATAAAATATTAATAAAGTTGTTTAATTAAGTTTTCAATAATTTATTAATTTAAAAATTTATAAATAATTTAATAATTACCTTATTATTGATATGACTATTATTTTTTTGTATTTTTATTAATTTTTCTGTTTGTTTAGGTGTAGTAAAAAAATTAATTAGTTGCTTAGCTCTTGCAATTAAAACTTCAGCTGGTAGTAACCCTTTTCCTATTACTAATTGAAAGGTATGTGCTATACAAGGAAGTCGTATAAATTCAGTCATCAATCTTCCTGCTTTGACTATATTTGATCCATTATCTGTTGTTATGGTAAAAACTTTTCCAGTTAAATTTCAATTTGAAATAATTTCATGTAATACATTACAAATATTATATTCAGTATGAGATATGGTATATATTGAATTGCTAAAATAGCTTCACAAAGTTTAAAATCATTATCAATAAAAGAACAAGTCACTCCAATATAACTATTTCTACTTTTAGCTGTCCATAAATCAGTAGTTAAAGAACATGAAATAATTTCTTCATTAAATTTTTTTACCAAAATAATTTTAATTTGATTATATGATTCTGCTAATAATTGTTGAATTGTTTTTTTACTTCATCTGAAAATTTTTTATATCGGAGGTTATTGTAATAATTTCGTTTTTAAAAGTTATTGAAGGTTATCAGACTAATAACCTTCGCAAATATTATATTTATTATGATAAAATGAAAGTTATTGAAGGTTATCAATATCAATAACCTCTGGAATATTACGTTTTATTAATAAAAATGAAGGTTTTCAGTACCAATAACCTTTGTAAATATTACGTTTATGTTGAAGGTATTCGAAAGTTATTGGAGTGAAAGACTTCGAAGGTTTACGTTTAAAAAAATTTACTGATGTTGGAAGTTAATAATAAGGATCAAGTTCATGGATAAATTCAATAAATCTCTCATCATTGCACATATTTATTAGTTGAATATTTTTAATTAATATTCTAACAAATTTTTTATCACGACTTTGTTTAATATCAGGATTATTTCTCAATACTTTCTCAATAGATGGTTGTGATAACTGATTATTATTTTTAAATTTATGCAATTTTCTCTTATGGCTTTCTTCTGTAATTCTATATGTAACAAAATGGAAAATAAAATTGTCTGTAAATCCATCAAAACTTATGAAAATCTTTTTTTATTTTTTTGTTAAATCAAACACTCTCCAATTCTTCTATATTGTCCAATAGGTTTATATTGTTTGAAATAATCACATATCCAACTTGTTCCTGGTTTTGTATTTATTGTAGGAATCAATTGATTAGATATTTTATTCAAGTTTATTTTTGTTAATTTTTTATAGTGTTTTTTGAATTTTTTTTAAATTTGAACTAGTTGTAAGCTGACTATCTATATTTAAGTCTGATATTACTACTACAGGCTCAAGGAAATTTTTTTTTGTTGTTTAGATGAATTATATCTTTGTTTTCATCTTTTCAAATTATTTTGTTTAATAATTTCAAGATCAGACTGTTCAAACTGTTCAGATTGTTCAGACTGTTCAGACTGTGATAACTTTGTTTCTATCTATTTTGTAGACTTATTATTTTCATCATTGGACATTCCGGCTATTTTGAAGTAAAAATAATTGTACAGATTTTTATTTTTTTTTATTTCAAATAAAATATATTACATAAATCTTCAGAGTTATTGTACAATAATGAATTTTCTTTATATAATTATCTTCACAGTAAATTATTAAATCCAAAACATATCATCTGGAAATTTTTTATATTGGAGGTTATTGTAATAATTTCGTTTTCAAAGGTTATTGAAGGTTATCAGACCAATAACCTTTGCAAATATTACGTTTATTATGATAAAATGAAGGTTATTGAAGGTCTTAAAGACAATCCAAAACGTATGATAAATAATATTCTTGACTGTCCCCGCCGATCTATCATTATGGATAGACTAATAACGAATGACCCAAATTACAATCCAGTTATCATCAGTGACAGTGAAGAAATTAAGGCCGCGGTACGTGATCATTTTTGTAACTGGACTAGGAAGCGAAATTTTGATACGAATATACTTAGTAGGTGGGAGGAATTTTACAATCCATTGGATACCGTGAATCCTGCATAGTATGATAAACTTTTGTCGGAGGTCACGGCAGTGGAATTATATGAAGTTGTTGCGAAGCTTCCCAATAAGAAAGCACCTGGTCAATCTTCCTTACAATATGAATGGTTCAAACACCTACCTGAAGAGGCTTTGGAAATACTCAGGGAAATTATCAATATGTCACTGGCTTTAGATGATATGCCTCGGGAATGGAAATGTGGCTATATATACCCTATACCCAAAACTACTGCTTGGGGAAATGACTTAAATATAACTCGGCCGATTACCCTACTTGAGACCGGCCGTAAGATTTTTATGAAAATAATGAACAATCGATTGGCAACTATTTTTACGACGCACAAAATCTTATCAACTCACAACTACGCGGGACTACCAGGAGATGATACACAAAGCCCTATACATATAATTAATAACGTCATGGAAGACGCCCGTGCCAATAAGCGAGAGTTATGGGTAATGTTTCAAGACATGAGCAAAGCCTTTGACTCAGTCAATACAAATTCGTTGCTGCTCGCATTAAGGAGAATTAGAATACCAGAATGATTTATCACACTTATGGACAATTTGCTTGAGGGCAGGTTTAACCAGGTCATCACAGTACATGAAAATACAGCAGAGTACAAAGTTGAAGATAGAATTGACCAGGGAGACATTATTTTCCCCTCTTGTGGAGAATTTTCTATGAACCACTTATATGCCGCATTGCCAATTCTAAACTGGGATACGTTATGAGTGAAAAATGGGTAGGCAACCTCCATTCGGGCGTGCGTAACAGACTAAAACTAAGGGTGTCAGTTGCCGCATACGTTGATGATACTAACTGGTTCGCGTCAAACAGAGAAAATATGAAAAAAATTTTAAAGATTGCCAACGAGTTTTATTGTATGAATGACATTGCAATAAATAAGAGTAAATCACATTTGATAGCTATTAATGTCGAAGGGTCGGAGAGGACTAGGGGAGTTAAAATGGGTGATACCTTTTTGCAGCCTGTGGCTAAGGACTTTCCAGTACGATCTCTTGGTGTTTATATAACGGAAACTTATTCCAAACAGTACCAAAAAGACCGTTTAAAAAAATTAACAGACTATATGGCACTCATTCTTAGAGGAAAACCTATAACAGATAAACAGGCAATATACATCTTCAATGCAGTCGTGATCCCGATGTTGGAATATAGTTTAAATGACATGACTTTGTCAGAAACAGAGTGCTTGAGGATCACAACTCGGTTCATCTCAACAATTAAAAATAAAGCACTACTGGCAACTATGGCTCCCAATGCATTAATTCATGCCAAAGAAGCTTACAATGTGGGCAACTTGTGAGACAGACAAGTACAAATGCAAAGTAGCAACCTTATCAACAGACTCAACGACAAGGGTGTGCTCGGAAGCTCTACACGAATTCGATTACAACACTTCCAGAATCTTTTTTGGTCTGGATCAGTAGTAACAGATGCTCCGTTCCTTATGAAGACAAAACGGGGACAATCACTGCTAAATGATATTTTGGTTGTATGTAGAAAACATAATCTATCATTCAAGTTATCATGTTCTTTAAAAAATAATCTTTTAATAAAAGGCGGCAATATTACAATCGAAGAAGTGTTAGTAAATGAATTACAATATAATTCATGTAGAAAGGGCATCAGAAAACGGGGACTCATGTTTCTTGAACAATTGGTCTCACATGATGGTAAAATGCTTTTGTATTGGCATGAAATCACAAATAATGATCGGAGAGGACCAAAACCGGGATGGTTCAAAATGCTGGAAAATAATGTGGTTATTGATGTAACTACAAGGGTGTTAGCTCCAGCACTTCAAAGGCGTTTGGGTACGCGTTATAATACATGTGATTGGAATATTGGTAAACGAAGTGGTGACATCAAATGGGTGGCTATAAGAAACCCAGGATCGACAGTGCCGATCATAGGCAAACGAAAAAAAACTCTGACCGAAAGCGAATTTACAATTCAACATCACATGCAAGGAACAAGTTCACAAAACTCGTCCAATTCCGTAATAGAAAAGTGTACTGGATGTGAACACACAGACAAGAGTATTATCAGTGAATTGAAGTCAGATAATATTTGTTTAATGAAAACAAGTGCCATCAAATCCATTAGTATTAATGTGGTCAAGAGCACAATATCGCTTAGGCCCCATGCGAGCAAAACAAATAAATTGCGCCTACAGTCTACTGGCGATGCTATATCAGAAGGATTAGATAAAATAGCGGAGAGTACTCAATGCCCAGGTCAAGATTGTCCTCAGGGATCTCTATCGGTCATAATAGATAATAATTATAGGAAAAACAAGAATATGTTTGGGAAATATATTAATTTTTGGGACAATGAACATATACAATTTAGACTAGATCAAATTCGAGAAGACTTAGCAGGTAGTGCAGAAATTAAAATATATACTGACGGTTTATTAATCAGAGGTGATACCAGCAATGCGACTACCTCCATTATGGGTTGTGGATGGTATGCATTTAATGAACAACATAGAAATTTTAGGTTTAAGGGAAAAGTAGAAAAGTTTATTTCGTCAACCAGAGCTGAACTCTTTGCCATATTGACAGCAGTGTATGCTACTCTGAAAGGATCACGCCTGTGTATATTTACAGACAGTCAGGCTGCCATTGACGTGTTATCACTTGCTTCAGTTAACTCACAAAAGGCACGTAAAAGACTTAAAAATTGGACGATCCTTTGTGCAATTGAGGAAATTGCAAATGCCCAGTCCCTAATTTTGCGTTTAGAGAAGGTCAAAGCTCATTCAGGAATCACATACAATGAAATTGCAGATACACTCGTGAAAGAAGGTTGTCATGAACCAGCTTGCACTCCAAATTTGCAACTATTATCTTCAGTGAATGCTATTGGCTGCTGGAATTCTGAATTAATTGAAGAACTAATACGCAATTTTATGAAACAAATGGGGAAGGCTAAATACTCAATTAAATGGCGACTTCTCAATAGAAATATGTCTTCAATTTCGGAGTATAAAAGCAAAAACATTCAGTGGGAATCTATATGGCGCACAACAATACTTTCTGATATCTCACATAACATTACAGACAATAAAAATACAAGAAAGAGTGCATTTAATGTCAAAATGTTAAATAATGAATTACCCTCGCTTGAAAAGTTACAAGACCGTTTTCCTTTAGTTTATCATACAAACATTTGTCCTCGATGCCTGTTGGAGGAAGAAACTCAATCCCATATTTTCACGTGCACAAAGAACAAAATTAACATATATACTTGTAGGAATAAACTGTTTCAGTTAATTGTTAACAAAATTACAGCAGTGTCTTGCGGAGATTCCTGTAAAGACTTTAAAAATGAATTAATAAATATTGAAGATCTCAGCATTCCTACTAAGTTTACAACACGTGATTTGAACCATCTTTCCTTTATAGATGTAATCTTGGGTTTTATTTCATGTAAATTGTACGAAGTAGTACTACAGAAAGTGATTACAAAGGAAATTGCAGATCAAGTGATGGATGAAGTTATGAACCAATTTAAACTTTTTATCTATGAAAACATATAGAAAGAAAGGTGTTCTCTGGTTAGAGAATGGGAACGTAATGTCGGAATTGGAAATGACAGGAAAAAACAGAAATGTCGTCAACAAACATCCGATACGGATGTATCGTCTGTGAAAAACCATGGGGATTTGGTTGAGAGTGGTGATTGCAATTCTAATATTACTAACAAAAGTATAAACAAAACAAAAAATAACATTTATTTATCCATTAGAAATAGGAGTAAGAATAATTATCTTTCCATACTTAATAAATATATATATAATTATAAGATTCTAGATAGTTATAATTGGAGTTGGTTGTATAAAATAAGTTGTTCAGCAGGGCCTTAACATGCTGAGGGCAATTGTTATTGTTAGGCGGTAGGTTGCAGGCACGTCCCTTTGGGTTAGTCTGAGTCTCATCTTTGTAAAAATAGTTATTAAAATAAGTCATGTATCTTATTTTATTAAGAAACTTTTTTTTTTTAATTAATAAAATTTGAGGCAAGGCCTCGCTGGAACAAAAAAAAAAAAAAAAAATGAAGGTTATTGAAGGTTATTAATATTAATAACCTCTGGAGTATTACGTTTTATTAATAAAAATGAAGGTTTTCGGTACCAATAACCTTCGTAAATANGTCTGTGAAAAACCATGGGGATTTGGTTGAGAGTGGTGATTGCAATTCTAATATTACTAACAAAAGTATAAACAAAACAAAAAATAACATTTATTTATCCATTAGAAATAGGAGTAAGAATAATTATCTTTCCATACTTAATAAATATATATATAATTATAAGATTCTAGATAGTTATAATTGGAGTTGGTTGTATAAAATAAGTTGTTCAGCAGGGCCTTAACATGCTGAGGGCAATTGTTATTGTTAGGCGGTAGGTTGCAGGCACGTCCCTTTGGGTTAGTCTGAGTCTCATCTTTGTAAAAATAGTTATTAAAATAAGTCATGTATCTTATTTTATTAAGAAACTTTTTTTTTTTAATTAATAAAATTTGAGGCAAGGCCTCGCTGGAAAAAAAAAAAAAAAAAAAAATGAAGGTTATTGAAGGTTATTAATATTAATAACCTCTGGAGTATTACGTTTTATTAATAAAAATGAAGGTTTTCGGTACCAATAACCTTCGTAAATATTACGTTTATGTTGGAGGTATTCGAAAGTTATCGGAGTGAAGGACTTCGAAGACTTACGTTTAAAAAAATTTACTGATGATACATTGATTAACATTCATATCAATCTTAATTAATTGTAATAAATAAACTTAAAGATGAAGAGAAGAGATAGTATTGTTATTTTATTTTATTTTTTTTAAAAGAAAAATAATAATAATGAGCATCTGTTATGTGCTGTCCCAATGATTTTACAATTTTAAAGGAGAAAAGAAAAGATAAATATTATTATTTGTTTTTTTAAGAAAATAATTAAATAATAATAAAAAAAACACTTATATATTTCTACTATATACATAGTCCAATCAATTTCATATTCCTAAAGAAGAGAAAAGGTAAGTATTGTTTTCTTTTTTATTTTAATTTTTTTTTTAAAAAAATAAAAATAAAAATAGATACCTTTGCTGCTGTACGCTCACTCAATCAAAGAGTATTATCATTTTTCTTTTTTTCTTTTATTATTTTTAAAAAAAAAAATAAAATAGATCCTTTACAACTGTACACCTGTTTAACCAATTCTGTATTCCTAAAAGGAGAGAGGTAAGTATTATTTTCTATATTTTAATCATTTTTTTTAAAAAAAAAAAATAGATACCTTCATTACCATACGATCCGCTTAACTAATTTTGTATTTCTAAAAAGAGAGAAGAGGTAAGTATATTCTTTTTTTAAAAAAATAAAATAAAATAAAAATAATTATCTTTACCTCTAATTAATTCTATATTTCTAAGGGAGAAAAGAGGTAGGTATCGTTTTCTTTTTTATTTTTTTATTTTTCAAAAAAAAAATATAAAAATAGTTCGCCGTCGTATGTTTACCCAACCGAACCAATTCCATTTTTCTAAAGAAAAGAAGAAGTAAGTATCATTTTTTCTTTTTTTATTTTAATTTTTTTTTAAAAATAAAAATAAAAATAAATATCTTCGCTGTCATACGTTTGTTTAATCAATTTTGGAAAAAAAGTGATAGATATCGTTTTTCTTTTTATTTTTTTAAAAAAAAATATAAATAGTTCGCCACCATATGTTCACTTAACCGAACTGATTCTGTTTTCCTAAAAAAAAGAAGTAAGTATCATTTTTTCTTTTTTTATTTTAATTTTTTTTTAAAAAATAAAAATAAAATAGATACCTTCACCGTTATACGTTTGCTCAATCGATTTTGGAAGAGAAATGATAGGTATTGTTTATACCTGTCACCTAAATTCAAAATCCAAATGACGAAATCCCAAATGCCGAAATCCCAAATCCCAAATCCCAAATCCCAAATTACAATTAGTATTTTTTACCGAAATCCCAAATCCCAAATCCCAAATCCCAAATACTAATAATTTGTGTATTTTGGCATCCCAAATTCCAAATTATTTGGGATTTGGGCAACACGTATAGTATTGTTTTCCTTTTTATTTTTTTTTTTTAAAAAAAAATAAAAATAATTTGCTGTCATATATTTATCCAACTGAACTGATTTTATTTTCCTAAAGAAAAAAAGAAATAAATATTATTTTTTCTTTTTTTAGTTTAATTTTTTTTTTAAAAAATAAAAATAAAAATAGATACTTTCGCTATCTAATCGATTCTGTATAAGGTAAATATTGTTTTCTTTTTATTTTTATTTTTTTTTAAAAAAAAATAAAATAAATCTTCAACGCACCCAACCGATTTCGTTTTCCTAAAGGAAAGAAGAGGTAAGTATCATTTTCTCTTTTTTTATTAAAGAAAAGAAAATAAAAATAATACCTTCACCTGTATCAGATTGGAGGTTATTGTAATAATTTCGTTTTCAAAAGTTATTGAAGGTTATCGGACCAATAACTTTTGCAAATATTACGTTTATTATGATAAAGTGAAGGTTATTGAAGGTTATCGATATCAATAACCTCCGGAGTATTACGTTTTATTAATAAAAATAAAAGTTTTCGGTACCAATAACCTTCGTAAATATTATGTTTATGTTGGAGATATTTGAAGGTTATCAGAGTGAAGGACTTTGAAGATTTACGTTTAAAAAAATTTACTGATGTGTTATTCATCCAACCGATTTTATATGCCTAAAATAAATTTTTTTTTATTTTTTTTTTTAATTAAATAAAATTAAATAATAAAATATAAAACCACATACCCAAATACATCCATTTCCATCATTGCCATCCATCCATCTATCCATTCATCTATTTATCCAATCGATTTTATATTCTAAAATAAATATATTTTATTTTATTTTAATTTATTTTTTTTTTTAATTAAATAAAATTAATAATAATAATTCAAAAACACAAAAACACAAAAACACGCATACCTGAATATATCTATTTCAAACCGATTTAATTTAAGAGATTTTTTTAAAAATATTTAAAATCAGATCTGCTTAAATAATCAATAGATCTGAATGGATATCTAAGGATATTCTCGGATATCCATTTATCTGAAAAAATCATCTGTATACTAAAGCACCAATCCAGATATCCGGATAGGTCTTAAACAGATCCCACCATTAGTGTAGGTTTTATAAATTTTAAATCAGTAATGTATAGATATAAGGAATTAGATATATATATGTTCTTAAAATTGATTTTAGAGTTTTGAGGTATTTCATCTTTTTAAGATTTATGTAGAATCTATTTTATATATAGAAGTAAAAAAAGTATCTAGTTATATGTATCTTTAATTAAGGGATTTATTTGGATAGTTAAAAAATTTCAGATTTTAAGTAAAATAATTTTGTCTTCTATAAAAACTATTTTAACTTTTTTCTCCAAAATAATAATTTCGGAACCTCAAAATAATTTAGCATGCAAGTATAATCAAGTAACCAATTTTAACCATTTCGAAATTTAATTACTTAAATTAATAGTTTGTTGGTTTAAGATGTTTTGCACTATATACTTTTTTTTATATAAAAATTTTGTATAACATGATAATTAAAAAATGAAATTCTATTATCCCTTAAACTGTAGCCTTCCGTATTTTATTATGTTAAGCAGGCAAATATGCTTGCGTCTACAGATTAAGAGATACTGAAATTTATAAATTTTTTATTTTTGTTATCAATTTTCCAGATTATGGTCAACTTATGACATCTAAATTTTGATGAAACTGATGTTGAAGTATAGGATATTTTACAGTTTCACAAGAAATAAATCTGTGCTAATAAAGATTTAAATTATAATAAGACTTCAGACAAGTTATTTATATAATTGTTAATACAAATTCAAAAGAGAATAAGTCAGAAAAACTAATAGCTTGAATATTATTAAAGTAAGTACCTTTTAGTATTTTGAGTGCTATATCAAGATAAAGTCTTTATATAAAACGTTTCATCTATAACTAAGAGGACATAATTGTTAAATATTCCTTTGATAAGCTGTTAACTTGTTATAGCGAATAGATATTCAATATAATTGTCAAATATCTATAACTGAAAAGAATATAATTATTAATTACTCTTTTGATAGGTTATTAGACTGTTGTAACTTAATGTAACACTTGTGATTTGTATAAAAATATTTCTTTATTAATAATTTTTTCTTGTTAATATTGGTTAAAATAAGTGAAAAAAGGACAATAACTAAACAGATTTTGACTTACTGTTGAAACGAGATATGTATTCTTTAAATAAATAATAAAAAAATAAATTTAGAAATTTTTCAAATAATTATTAATTCTTTTTGTTAATCATATAAATGTATTGTTTACAATTTGTATTTTGTAATTAAATATAATTTATAAGAGTTGTTTAAGTTACAAATCAAAACTAGTATTATGTTTTTATATTAAATGGTAATGCTCTTTTAAGTTTGAAATCTATTACAGTTACAATAAGAAATTAAATTGGAAACAAGTGATCTTATTTAAATAAAAAGTTAACTCTTCCAAATAAAGTCAAAATATAATTTAATTTTGATTATTAAAAATTCTTTTTTTAATCTCAATAAATTATTAATTTTCTTTTTTAAAAATTTATTAAGCATATAAAATCAAAAAATAAATTTTGGTTAAACGATGAAATTGAACTTTATAATAACAGAGTGTCAATAAAATTATTATTATCAAATTTTTTTTCATTAAATGATGAAGAAAGTGATTATTTATCAACTACAACTATAAGTAATAATAATGATTTCAGTAAAGAAATGTTAAATTTAAAAGAAATTATATGTGGTAATGATAATGATAACAAAAAAACTTCTAGTTTAGTCAATATTCAAATACTTGTGACTAATAATACATATAAGTAAATTTTACCTTCAAAAAAAATCATTAAGAATATTTTTAATGAAAATGTGACTTAATATACAAAAATCTTAAAAAATAAAAAAAAATAAATCCAAACTAAAGGGTTATCATAAAATATAGTATGTTAAGAATAAGAGACCTCTTGACATATATGCGAAAATAATTTTCTGTCGAAGATTGTCAGTATATGATGAAAAAGAATGTAAAATTATTTTAACAGTTCCTGCATTAGGTGAAGAAGTGAATCTGTTTATTACTAAGATAGAAAAGGTAAAATGTATTCATAAAATGTTTATAGTTAATTCATCTTATAGATATTTCTATTTTTATGTATAAATGAAGCACATAAATTTTGCCTTGAAAAACATATAAACTCACTTGTATTTATAAAATTAACAAGATATATAGTGAATTGAGTATAAATAATCTTGTATTCAAATTCTGAGCTTTTGTAAACTAAAGCATAAAAGTATTTGTTTGATATTTAGATAGTATTAAACTATTTTTTAAAATTGCACTTAGAGATATTTTTATTATTTTGAACAGATGAGTAGTTAATTTATATTAATACTATAGTTTAATTTAATAATAATTTAGATTATAAGTTTATAAAGTCTAATTAATAAACTAAGTTTCATAATTATAATGTTTTAAAAAAAAAAAAACAAGATCTATAGTGAATTGTGTGTATTTTTCTTTCACGCATATTTTAATATATATAGCTTGTCTATTTAAACTTCTTATTTGTCCATATAATCTTTTCAAAGTAAAAAATAGTTGTAATTTGCTGAATTATTGAGGGAGTCACACTGAAATAGACGTTATTGTTAAGGCATGCATCTACATTGTAAAAAAGGATTAGAAATAAATTGTAAATAGTAATTAAGCATATTTTTTTTTAACTAATTAGTATAAAACTTATAAGTTTTTAAAACATTTACAAGGGAAATTCTTTTTATTCTTTGAGTTGATCAACAACATATAAAAATGGACAAAAGTGTAATATTCGTTTTTTAAGTATAACTGGAATAATTTTGACAAGTAAAAATTCTTCACACAAGTTACTTTAGTAAAGTTAATTGGAGATTCACTCGAGTTAATTAATTAATATTAAATGAAATTTTGTAATTAGTTTTAACTAATAAACATCAGGAAATTTTTTATAACGAAAACCTTCGAAGTTTAACGTTAACGTTGATTATCACTACGTTATCCTTCGGAGGTTTTCGGTAACCTTCGAAGGTTATCGATTTTGATATTTTTATATGGCGAAATCTTACGAATATTATCGTTTTTGTAGTTATCTTGTATCGGAGGTTCTTGATAACCTCCGCTTATGTTAGATATTCATAATATATCGTTTCGTTAAACTTCGATGGTCATCACCTATATTTAATTTTCGTAAATCTCGGCACATTTATTTTTGTTGTATTCCGCATACGTTTATAATGCAGCAATTTTAATCGACATTGTATTGTTAACAATATCCTTCGAAGTTTATCGCAGCAATTTTAATCGACATTGCACCGTTAGCAATATCCTTCGAAGTTTATCGCATCAATTTTAATTG
>PQFF01000563.1:319034-343065 GCA_003547095.1 Diversispora epigaea | reverse complement strand
TCCCTGTTCCACAAATTGTGAGAGAAGTCTAAAACAGAATTTTATGTGTAAATCTTTAAAAATAAAGTTACACAATCGCTTCACGGTGTAATTAATTTGTTCTTTGATGCATCTTATAACTATAAAACTTGATGCAGCGATTTGATACTATAACTATGAGCCACTGCAAAATATTTATTACTTTAATTATAAGTCATAATTTTATTTGCATATTTTTTACTATATTTTAGATATCTCATAAAAATTTTGCATAGAGTTAATATAAAAAATAGTTGCATATTTTGAACCAAAATCTTGCAGATCTTTTATGACATTTATTATAATATTTCGGGGTCCTCTTTCAGCTATTTGATTACATGCAAAAGGTATGTTTGATTTATTTTGTTTTATTAATTCATATAGTTCTGCTTTACTGGAACCTTCTGGAATATTTATATTCTTTGACATTAACCATGAGATTAATGCATTTTTTCTTGAGTTTGATGATGGCACTTGTTCAACCCGACGTTTGTGATACCGAGCCCCATCCATGTGAATATCTGCTGATCTATATCGTTCATAAACATTGGAACAAAGCTTGTCAAAAAGGTCTTCAAAAATCTCAGCTGTAAAATTCCCGTGATAGTCATTATGATTGGCTACAATATTAGAATTGCGAATAATTTCAGGAATTTCTTCCCAAGCATCTGCATTTGTTCGTTTTCTTCCTCTTGAAGAAGGTGGTTTAATTGATGGATCCCATAATAAAATGGAATTAGGTATAATTTCGCCATAAATTTTATTAGTGTTACCATTTCGCATTATAGCAATAGCTCCAAATATAATAATCAAAGGTCCATGCCCTGGTGAAGAGACAATCCCATGATGTGGCACCCATGTGCGATTTGAAGTGTGATGTAAGTGACAATACGATTTATCCAAAAAAATTTCAGGTCTGTTGGAAACATTATTTCTGTCCTGCAAATTTCCAAAACGTTTTCTTAAATAAATGTTTCGAAAAGCTACATTTGCAAGGGATTCATGTAAAATATTTCGATGCTCACCACGGCCATAAAAATAGCTCAGACTATGCAATATACGAAGTAACTGTCATTTTGAAAGAACAAAATCTTTTTCAGCAAGTTTTTGACGTAATATAGGTGTTGAAAGTGGGGAACCGAAAGTGTTTGCTGATAAAACTAAGCTATGTATAACTTCTGCAATATTAGAATCAGGTTTTTCTTTAGGTCGGCTAAGTTTTTTATGTGTTGATAAATTCTCCTCATCATTTTTATTATATTCAGAAACTACTCGTGCAACTGTAGCCTCTCCAATACCAAGAACCGTAGCAACTTGCTTGCGTAGTGTTAGGCTTTGAAAATGGTCTGGATTTTTTCTAGCATCCAAAAAGTATTGGTGAGTACTAAAAATCATCTGTCGTTCGCGACTAGTCAATGGACCTTTCCCTTGATTTACATCAACCATGGAAAAAAAAAACAGCCAATTAAATGTAAAAAATTTAAATTGAGAATCAAAATTTTCGTACCATTCAATTTGCGGGATTTCTATAATTGGTGAAATTTGTGTAGCGATTTTTGTGTATCTACATTTTTGCACTGGACAATAATTATTTATAAACAATTAATTAGTCAAGTTTTGAAGAAATAAGATCTTTCATTATATTTATAATTTAGATATTAAATTATATTATAAAATTATTAATTATAAAAGTTTAAATATTTTTTGATTAATACACTTTTTAAATTTATATATTTTCTTAAGAATAGTAATTTTTGAATTCTCATTATACCATACTTTGAAAAGATAAGTTGACACAGAATTCTTTTTTTCTAATTAAAATTAATAATATCCTTAAGTTTTTTGATATCCCTATATCAATTAGTGTTATAGAACCGATATTGAGTTTTTACATCTCTAATACAATTTGGTTATTTTGGAAGAAGACATCAAATTTTAATTCTTCTATAAAAGATAGACAATATTCAACTATAGGTTTCTCATCAAGAAGTATTTAGACTATTAAAATATATTTTTTCTGAAATTTACGATTTTTTTTAAATTTTATTTTTTTTTTAAGTTCATCTATAAGATACTTTTGATTTTTATTCTCAATCTCAAACTTAATAATTTTGAATATACAATTATTAGGACCCCGAGTAATCTATGAATAGGTCAGATAATATTAAATTAGAAAATAAAAAAGGAAAAATATAATTTTTGTAAGTAAATTTTTAAATTTTAATTAAAAATAAGCAACTTTTTAAAAATTTTACTATGATAGCTAAGCAAACTCTAATGTGACCTATTTATAGATTGCTCGGGGTCCTCAATTATTACATTTATACTTGTATGCTAAATTATTTTGAGATCCTGAAATTATAATTTTGAAGAAAAAAGTTGAAATAGTTTTTTATAAAAGACGAAATTATTTTACTTAAAACCTGAAATTTTTTGACTACCCAGATAAATTCCTTAATTAAAGATATATATAACTGAATACTTTTTTTATTTTTAAGAATAGATTCTATATAAATCTCAAAAAAACAAAATACCTCAAAAATCTAAAATCAATTTTGAAAACATGTATAATTACACTTAACCCAAAGTTTACACTTTTTATTAAAAATACATTTAAACATCTTTTGTAGCTCTTCTATAAATTTATCAATCTTTTTATCTCCAAATAATTTAGGTTCAAAAAATTCTAATAAGGATAAAGGAAGAAGATTATTTACTACTTTATATGTATTAGTTAATTTTTTTGATTTGAAAAATAGTAATATGGTTTTAATTCTCAGACTGCATATTTGTAATTTATTTTATTTTATGTATTTAATAATGAATTTAAAATATATAACTGCATATTTATTGCAAAATAGCAGATTAACAACATATCAAAATATTGTGAACTACTTAAATTACAACAAGCAAAATTTATATTAATATATAATAAAAAATAACTATAATATATGTTTTAATTCTATAATCATACCCACAAAAAAATTCTTAGTAAATTTGATCATATAGTATAGATGGTTAAGTAATATGCAATTATACTTGCACGCAAAATTATTTTGGGGCCCCGAAATTGCAATTTCGGGGAAAAAAGTCGAAATAGTTTTTCATAGAAGACGAAATTATTTTATTTAAAGCCCGAAATTTTTTGACCACCCAGATTTATTCTTTGATTGAAGATACACATAACTGGGTACTTTTTTTACTTCCATATATAGAATAGATTCTGCATAAATCTCAAAAAGTCGAAATACCTCAAAAATCCAAAATCAATTTTGGGAACATGTATATATGCAATAATAATTACATCATACGAAAAAAATAACACATGATATATTATCCCTTAAACAAAAGTGACGTCACAAGTTACTAATAAATGCAGGCAAATTTATCTACAATTTATATAATTTACCATTTAAGAGATATGTTTCTCTAATTAAAAATTTTTATTAATAAAATATATGATAAAAATACAGGATAAAAAATACAAGATAAAATACATGATATAAAAATATAGAATAAAATATAAAACAAAAATCTATTTATTTATATAATGAAAATATTAATCATTACGAAATAACAATAAATAAAAGTCTAAAGTATTAGTCTTCAGAAATACTTTAGGTAATTTTATTAATAAATAGATGAATAAATAAAATATTATTAGATTTGTATTAAATTATATATTACTAACTTAATGAATTTCTTTATAAACAACCCATAAAAGTTAGTATTATTGAACAAGTTTTATAGCACAGAGACAATAAAGAATTTGAGTTATTTATATTAAAGATATTTAATAATTATAATTCGTTTATTTGTAATAAAAAAATTATCTTTAAATAATGTAAAATTTTGTAAAGATATATGCCTCCCTATAAAATATAAAAATACTAAAAGTCTATTAATATAGTATTGTTCTAAAAATTATACATGAACTATTTTATTAAAAAAGTCAAATATAATAGATTATAGTTAAAGTTTCTCATAAGTCTTAAGGCTTGTGAGTCTAGCAAATTGAGTCAAGCCTGGTATTATAAGTTTACAAGTTTATAAATCAAATTTAACTAATATCCGGCTTACAAGTTTCAAGTTGCTTATAAGTTTTAAACTAAGTTAAATCAGGCTTGCAAGTTTTAAACCAAACTCATAAGCCTTAAACTAGGTTTGCAAATTTTAAATCAGATTTATAAGCTTTAAATTAAATTTGTAAACTTTAAATCAGACTATATATGTTTTCAAAATTAATTTTGAATTTTTGAGATATTTCATCTTTTTAAGATTTATACAGAATCTATTCTATATATAGAAATAAAAAAAGTATCCAGTTATATATATCTTTAATTAAGGAATTTATTTGGGTAGTTAAAAAATTTCAAATTTTAAGTAAAATAATTTCATCTTTTATGAAAAACTATTTTGACTTTTTTCTCAAAATTACAATTTCAGGACTTCAAAATAATTTAGTATGTAAGTATAAACTAGGCTTTCAAGCCTTAAGCTAGACTTATGAGTTTTATGTTAGGCTCATAAGTTTTATATAAAATAATTTAAACTTATAAGTTTATAAGTTTCTATTTTTATTTCAGATTAATTTGATATAATATAGAATGATTTTTTATTAAAATATTATTATAATAATTTTGAAAGTATGTTTATTGAACTTTGTAAACGAAGTTAAATTATCTTTCTATTATTAATATTTACAAAATTATTACTATTTAAAGATAATGTATTAAGTTTTTATTTTTATTAAATTTATATTATAAGGAGTGATTTTTTACCAAGGTATTCCTTTTACAATTCGAAAGTTCTCATTTAGGACTTTTTAAAAATGGTGAGATTATTCTTGTTTATAGTTAATTTTATTAAAATACTAATAATTAAATATTTAACATTTATATTTTAAGTATTTTAATAAAATTAACTACGAATATACTTATACGCAAAATCATTTTAGAGTTCCGAAATTGGTATTTAAAGAAAAAAGTCGAAATAGTTTTTCATAGAAGACGAAATTATTTTACTTAAAATCTGAAATTTTTTGACCACCCAGATTTATTCTTTGATTGAAGGTATACATTACTGGGTACTTTTTTTACTTCCATATATAGAATAGATTCAGCATAAATTTCAAAAAGTCGAAATATCTCAAAAATTCAAAATCAATTTTGGGAACATATATAACTACGAATGAAGATAACTTTGTGAATATTAATGCTAGAAAGATAATTTTACTATCTTTAAAAAGTTTCAAATGAGTACTTTCAAATTATAAAAGGAATATCTTAGTAGAAAATTACTCTTCGTAGCATAAATTCAATAAAAAATAAAAAATTAATACATTATTTTTAAATAATAATAACTTTACGAATATTAATGATAAAAAAATATTTACAAAGTCCAAAAGACAAGATTATTATAATAATATCTTAGTAAAAAATTACTTTATTATCAATAAATTTTTTTAAATGTAAACTTTTGAAATATTTCATTTCGATAACTTTTGAATATTTCTAATATACAGTGGCTCACAAATATTAAAAAATTCTGTGTCATAAACAATCGATTTTAGAATAATAGTTTCTATACTTATTTTAATCTTTGAGATTTGGAGATTTTTTGAGAACTGTTTGATATCAAATTAATAATGCCAATTTTTCGGAAATGGGTGATCAACATGGTGAATTGTCACTTAATAAAATTTAAATTGTGAATAAAATTTTATACAGAATAGTCACAACAAAAGTAATCATAGAGTTGATTGTCCTTCCCAAGGAGAACAGGTATACCAAATTTCATAACAATTGGATCAGTGGTTATGGAGAAATTAACTCTTGAAAATTGAAATTTTACTAATAAAATAAATAAAAAAAATATTTTATTAATAAAATTTTAATTTTCAAGAGTTAATTTCTCCATAACCACTGATCCAATTGTTATGAAATTTGGTATACCTGTTCTCCTTGGGAAGGACAATCAACTCTATGATTACTTTTGTTGTGACTATTCTGTATAAAATTTTATTCACAATTTAAATTTTATTAAGTGACAATTCACCATGTTGATCACCCATTTCCGAAAAATTGGCATTATTAATTTGATATCAAACAGTTCTCAAAAAATCTCCAAATCTCAAAGATTAAAATNAATTATAAAAGGAATATCTTAGTAGAAAATTACTCTTCGTAGCATAAATTCAATAAAAAATAAAAAATTAATACATTATTTTTAAATAATAATAACTTTACGAATATTAATGATAAAAAAATATTTACAAAGTCCAAAAGACAAGATTATTATAATAATATCTTAGTAAAAAATTACTTTATTATCAATAAATTTTTTTAAATGTAAACTTTTGAAATATTTCATTTCGATAACTTTTGAATATTTCTAATATACAGTGGCTCACAAATATTAAAAAATTCTGTGTCATAAACAATCGATTTTAGAATAATAGTTTCTATACTTATTTTAATCTTTGAGATTTGGAGATTTTTTGAGAACTGTTTGATATCAAATTAATAATGCCAATTTTTCGGAAATGGGTGATCAACATGGTGAATTGTCACTTAATAAAATTTAAATTGTGAATAAAATTTTATACAGAATAGTCACAACAAAAGTAATCATAGAGTTGATTGTCCTTCCCAAGGAGAACAGGTATACCAAATTTCATAACAATTGGATCAGTGGTTATGGAGAAATTAACTCTTGAAAATTAAAATTTTATTAATAAAATATTTTTTTTATTTATTTTATTAGTAAAATTTCAATTTTCAAGAGTTAATTTCTCCATAACCACTGATCCAATTGTTATGAAATTTGGTATACCTGTTCTCCTTGGGAAGGACAATCAACTCTATAATTACTTTTGTTGTGACTATTCTGTATAAAATTTTATTCACAATTGAAATTTTATTAAGTGACAATTCACCATGTTGATTACCCATTTCTGAAAAATTGGCATTATTAATTTAATATTAAACAGTTCTCAAAAAATCTTCAAATCTCAAAGATTAAAATGAGTATAGGAACTATTATTCTAAAATTGATTGTTTACGACACAGAATTTTTTAAAGACAAAATTTTAGGTGTTGCAGTACATTCGTGAGCCACTGTAAATATAATATTTACGAAAGTTATTGATATCGAAAACTTTTATTTTTATTACAGTGCGGAACCTCTATAACCGGTCAAAAATTTTGCTATTTTTAAATGTATGTTACACCTGCCAAAAGAAGTAAATAAAAATTTTAACCGTTAATTTCGATAAATCATATCAAAAGCTACAGAAATTATCGGTTTTGATCAAAAAATTTTAAGATTTGCCGGTGTTACATAGATTTGAAATTTACACGTTTTACTATAAAAAATAAAAATTGCAAATAATAAATTTTGTGTGACTTTCTAAAAATATTACCATTTTGTAGTGTTTATGTTGCCCAATCATTTTAGCTTAGAAATGCATGTATAGATTATTATAAAAATTTTGAGTTGCATTATGTCTTCGTGCAAAAAATTAGCTGCAAAAAAGAGAGCAAAAAATCAAATTCGCAATGTAAATACAGGTCAATTTATAGAGCAATATTCAACAAGTGATGATGAATATACATTATCAAGTGATGGTTATTCAACAGATAGTTCATATGAAAGTTATTATGCCCAAAGAATATTAAAACTTGGGGATATAGTTTTTAATTTAACAGAGATTGATGAAAAAAAGAAAGCACCATATGTTGGAAATTCTACTGCAACGTATTATCGAAAATATGGACCATCTGGTACATTTACAAAAGCAGCTAAAGGTTCATTATCAATTAACCAATATTTTACAGCAAATATTACCAATAATTCACAAGAAGTTTCAATTGATGAAATAGAAACTAATACAGAATCAACAAATGATATATTGCAAGTGGAAAATTCTGAAAGTTTGCAAGAAGGAATAATGGATATTGATACTGAAGATATTTTACAATTAGAAGATTCTGAAAGTTCACAAGAAGAAGAAACAGATATTAATGATAATGATATTGAAAATATTTTTTCACAAAAAATAAAAGATTTAGAATTAATTCTTCAAGATAAAAACAAGTTTACTGTATATGAATATTTAAAGTATCGTTCAATTTATGAATTTTTAATTAATTGGAAAAAAAAATATATGTCTCGTGATGATGCTGCATTTAATGCTGCACAAAAAGTTTTTGATAAAGGGGTATATTGCGCAAGAACAATCAAAAAATGGACTAAATACTGGCTTGAAAATAAAACAATACCAATATCAATACAAGGTTGCCATCAAAAAACAAAATCATTCATTGATGATGAAGATATTATTAATGACAGTCTTACTTTTATTCGACAAAACAGTGGAAAAATAACACCAAAAAATTTTCAACAATTTATTAATTTAAAATTTCTTTCAAAANATTTTTTACTTGAAACAATTGGCAGATTAAAATTAACTCCTGAGCAATCCTTATTAAATCCAAATATACCAGTTGAAGCACGTAAATTTTTAAAACCTGGAAAAAATGAAGAAGGTTGGTGGACAGCAGAACATTTGATTGATCAAGTTATCAATTATGCAATTCCTATTTTTGAAACTATTTATCCAAATGCAATTGCTGTAATGGCATTTGATAATAGTACCAATCATGGTGCAATGCCAGAAGATGGTTTAAATGCTACAAAAATGAATGTTAATCCTGCAGGAAAACAGCCACG
The DNA here is from genome assembly GCA_003547095.1 of Diversispora epigaea. Taxonomy (NCBI): domain Eukaryota; kingdom Fungi; phylum Glomeromycota; class Glomeromycetes; order Diversisporales; family Diversisporaceae; genus Diversispora; species Diversispora epigaea. The sequence continues at coordinate 334,314 of PQFF01000563.1, read as the reverse complement.
AATGCATTCAACATTTTTTGGAACAGACAATATATCACAATCAATGGTTTTTCCATCAGATCATCCACAATATCCAAATAAAGCTAAAGGTATGCAACAAATTCTAATAGAAAGAGGATTATGGAAAGAAGGATTAAAAGGTGAATGTAAATTATGTAAGGGAAAAGAAAAAAAAATAGATTCTCAAAGAATTGATTGTTGCATGCGTCGAATTTTATCATTACAACCAGATTTTATTTCTCAAAAATCTAGATTACAAATTGAAATAGAAAAAAGAGGTCATAAATGTATTTTTTATCCTAAATTCCACTGTGAACTGAATTTTATAGAAATGTATTGGGGTGCAGCAAAACATTACACTAGAGAACATTGTAATTATACTTGGGTAGGATTGCAAAGAATTGTTCCTGAGGCTTTGGATTCAGTTCCTTTAATTACAATTCGTCGTTTTGCACAAAAATCTTGGCGTTATATGGATATATATAGGAAGGGAATTACTGGTAAAATGGCAGAATTTGCAGCAAAAAAGTATAAATCTCATAGAAGAGTTCCTGATAACATTTACAATGAACTTGAATCAGTTATTATTAAATAAATAAATATTAGATCACTATTTCGATCATTTTGATTATTGCTAAATCTATTTTTTAATTGGTTTATATATAAAACACGTGATTTTTACTAACCAGGAAAATTGAGAATTTTTTTTTATTCCATAAATCGATTCTATTATATGAGAAGAGTCTAATTTTTCTTACCCCAGTTAAATCCAATCACTAGATCAAGTTTTATTTAAGATTTTATAGGTTCCTATTATAGAGGTTCCGCACTGTAATAAAACGTAATACTGCAGAGGTTATTGATATTGATAACCTTCAATAACCTTCATTTTATCATAATAAACATAATATTTACAAAGGTTATTAGTTCGATAACTTTCAATAACTTTTGAAAATGAAATTATTATAGTAACTTTTATTATAAAAAATTTTCTAATGATATTGCATTTATACCTGTCACCCAAATTCAAAATCCAAATGCCAAAATTCCAAATGTCAAAATTCCAAATCCCAAATCCCAAATTATAATTAGTATCTTTTGCCAAAATCCCAAATTCCAAATATTAGTAATTTATGTATTTTGATGTCCCAAATCTCAAATTATTTGAAATTTGAACAACACGTATAATTGCATTAAATAACATCAGTAAATTTTTTTAAACGTAAGCCTTCGAAGTCCTTCACTCCGATAACCTTCGAATACCTCCAACATAAACGTAATATTTACGAAGGTTATTGGTACCGAAAACCTTTATTTTTATTAATAAAACGTAATACTCCGGAGGTTATTGATATCGATAACCTTCAATAACCTTCACTTTATCATAATAAACGTAATATTTGCGAAGGTTATTGGTCCGATAACCTTCAATAACCTTTGAAAACAAAATTATTACAATAACCTCCGAAATAAAAAATTTCCTGATGAATGTATAATATGAAAAATAAAGAATTATAATAGAATTTTACTTATTGACCAAGTAAATATTTTAGCCAATAATTTAATGTAAAAATANACTTTTATTATAAAAAATTTTCTAATGATATTGCATTTATACCTGTCACCCAAATTCAAAATCCAAATGCCAAAATTCCAAATGTCAAAATTCCAAATCCCAAATCCCAAATTATAATTAGTATCTTTTGCCAAAATCCCAAATTCCAAATATTAGTAATTTATGTATTTTGATGTCCCAAATCTCAAATTATTTGAAATTTGAACAACACGTATAATTGCATTAAATAACATCAGTAAATTTTTTTAAACGTAAGCCTTCGAAGTCCTTCACTCCGATAACCTTCGAATACCTCCAACATAAACGTAATATTTACGAAGGTTATTGGTACCGAAAACCTTTATTTTTATTAATAAAACGTAATACTCCGGAGGTTATTGATATCGATAACCTTCAATAACCTTCACTTTATCATAATAAACGTAATATTTGCGAAGGTTATTGGTCCGATAACCTTCAATAACCTTTGAAAACAAAATTATTACAATAACCTCCGAAATAAAAAATTTCCTGATGAATGTATAATATGAAAAATAAAGAATTATAATAGAATTTTACTTATTGACCAAGTAAATATTTTAGCCAATAATTTAATGTAAAAATAGAAAAAATAACTATTAAAATGTTTACAAAAATAAGAAGAATTCAATAAGTTAATCACAAAAATTAGATTATAGGCTATTGAAATTTTTTTATATAATATTTTATATTATAATAAAATTCTACTTATTGATTAATAAATATTTGGATAATAATTTGATGTAAAGATATCCTTATTGAATAAAATAATTATCAAAATGTTTGTTTTAATAAGAAAAATCTAAAAAGTTATATATCACTAAATTTTGATTATAGGTTAATAAAATCACTTTATATAATATAAAAAATAAAAAATTATAATAGAATTTTACATATTAATCAAGAAAATGTTTTAGCTAATAATTTGGTATAAATATAAATGAAATAATTATTAAATATGTACATAAATAAGAAGAATTTAATGAGAAAATTACAAAAACTAGAAATTATTGAAATTTTTTAATATAATATAAAAAATTATAACCTAATAATTATAAGTTTGCAAGTTTTTACTTTTATTTCAATTAATTTAATGTAAAATACAACAATTTTTTACTAAGATATTATTATAATAATTTTGAAAACTTGTCTCTTGGACTTTGTAAATAAAGTTAAATTATTTTTTTATTATTAATATTCGTAAAGTTATTGCTGTTTAAAAATAATATATTAATTTTTTACTTTTATTGAATTTATGTCATGGGAAGCGATTTTCTACTAAGGTATTCCTTTTACAATTTAAAAACTCTTATTTAGAACTTTCTAAAGATAGTGAAATTATTTTTCTAATATCAATATTCATGAAGTTATTTTCATTCGTAGCCAATTTTATTAAAATATTAATAATTAAATATTTAATATTTATATTTAAATATTTTAATAGGCTCTGGTCTGTTTAGTCTAGCATCAGAACCAAGTTATAAGGTTAATAAATTAATTTCAGCTAATTATAATTAGTATAAATGATAATCTTTCTACTTGGTGAGTATTAACTGCATCAGAAAATTTTTTATGTCGGAGGTTATTGTAATACACTAGTCGAATGAACAAAAATCGGAATCCTATTGATAGTCAAATATGCATAAATCGGATATCTTATTTATGAAAATTCATAAATCAGAAATTCCTATTTATAAATCGGAAAAAATCGACTGCCTATACTTAATAAATCTTAGCAAATTTAGTCATCAATCGGAATCCTATTTATGATAAAACTGTTCTATTTTTTTCATTCGACCAGTGATAATTTCGTTTTTAAAGGTTATTGAAGGTTATCGGACCAATAACCTTCGCAAATATTACGTTTATTATAATAAAGTGAAGGTTATTGAAGGTTATCGATATCAATAACCTCCAGAGTATTACATTTTATTAATAAAAATGAAGATTTTCAGTACCAATAACCTTCGTAAATATTACGTTTATGTTGGAGATATTCGAAGGTTATTGGAGTGAAGGACTTTGAAGGCTGATGTAATATCCTTGCTTTAAAAGAGGATGATCAAAATCCTTTTGGATGCCATATATAAAAATCCACTAATGATCATGTAAATAGGAGTGTATAGGCTATACATGTTGTCAAAACTAATTTGACTTTGACTCAACTCTTGAAATTTCAATTTTTAATTGCATCTGACTCAATTAATTATATCAATTACTAATAAAAATTAAAATTTGTCTTGACTTAACTTCAATTTTTTTCAATTTTAATTGCGTCTGACTCAATTCAATAGTTTTAATGACATGTATAGTATGAACTCATATGAGATGGCTAATGCTTAAAATAATAGTCAGAAGTCAAGTTTGATTCTTGAGATGTTTGTCGTGTTTATACTTGCATGCTAAATTATTTTGGGGCCCTGAAATTGTAATTTCGGGGAAAAAAGTTGAAATAGTTTTTTATAGAAGACGAAATTATTTTACTTAAAATCTGAAATTTTTTGACCACTCAGATTTATTCCTTGATTAAAGATACATATAACTGGGTACTTTTTTTACTTCTATATATAGAATGAATTCTCCATAAATTTCAAAAAGTCGAAATACCTCAAAAATTCAAAATCAATTTTGAAAACATGTATAGTCGTGTTGGTAATAAAAGAAAAGTTAATAAAGGTTTCAATAACTCAGCAAGGTTAGCTTAGTCATACATCAGGAAATTTTTTAAGTCGGAGGTTATTGTAATAATTTCGTTTTCAAAGGTTATTGAAGGTTATCGGACCAATAACCTTCGCAAATATTACGTTTATTATGATAAAGTGAAGGTTATTGAAGGTTATCGATATTAATAACCTCCGGAGTATTACGTTTTATTAATAAAAATGAAGGTTTTCGGTACCAATAACCTTCGTAAATATTACGTTTATGTTGGAGGTATTCGAAGGTTATCGGAGTGAAGGACTTCGAAGGCTTACGTTTAAAAAAATTTACTGATGTNTCCTTGATTAAAGATACATATAACTGGGTACTTTTTTTACTTCTATATATAGAATGAATTCTCCATAAATTTCAAAAAGTCGAAATACCTCAAAAATTCAAAATCAATTTTGAAAACATGTATAGTCGTGTTGGTAATAAAAGAAAAGTTAATAAAGGTTTCAATAACTCAGCAAGGTTAGCTTAGTCATACATCAGGAAATTTTTTAAGTCGGAGGTTATTGTAATAATTTCGTTTTCAAAGGTTATTGAAGGTTATCGGACCAATAACCTTCGCAAATATTACGTTTATTATGATAAAGTGAAGGTTATTGAAGGTTATCGATATTAATAACCTCCGGAGTATTACGTTTTATTAATAAAAATGAAGGTTTTCGGTACCAATAACCTTCGTAAATATTACGTTTATGTTGGAGGTATTCGAAGGTTATCGGAGTGAAGGACTTCGAAGGCTTACGTTTAAAAAAATTTACTGATGTAATAGCGATTATAACAGATAATCTAGACGTTTTTGAATGGAAAGCAAAGTTACTTTTCAGATTTTGCAATTTCTGTTATATGATTTTGTTAATACAAAAATTCTGATCTTAGGATTGTATCATTCACAATAATTTTTCAGTATAAATATTATTAAATCTATAGCTCTTGTTACAGGATTATCAATAATAGGACGTAATTTGCAGTTATGAGAGATTTATCCTATTAGCTGAGTGACCAACAATTGACAAATTAATACACGAATAAAAAGTGGAAATTGTCTTTTTATATAAAGTACACCTTAAAAAATCACTAACAAGTAAGTTATTTGTCAAATTGTGAGGACTGTTCCTAATATAAAAAAAAAAAAAAAATTTAAGTATTTTAATAAAATTAATTACGAATGAAGATAATTTTGCAAATATTAATGCTAAAAAGATAATCTTACCATTTTTAAAAAGTCTTAAATAAGAACTTTTAAATTGTAAAAGGAATATCTTAATAGAAAATCGTTTCCTGTGATATAAATTTAATAAAAAGTAAAAAATTAATATATTATTTTTAAACAGTAATAATTTCGTGAATATCAATGATAGAAAAATAATTTAATTTCGATTACAAAGCCTAAAGAGTAAGCTTTCAAAATTATTATGATAATATCTTAGTAAAAAAATCGTTCTATATTGCATCAAATTAATTTGAATTAAAAATAAAAACTTGTAAACTTACAAGCTTAAATTAAACTTTATAATTAAAAATTACTATAAAGCTCACAAGCTTCATTAGAAAATTTTTTATAACAGAGATTATTGTAATAATTTCATTTTCAAAGGTTATTAAAGGTTATTAAACCAATAATTTTTGTAAATATTATATTTATTATAATAAAATGAAAATTATTGAAGGTTATCAATATCAATAATCTTTATAGTATTATGTTTTATTAATAAAAATAAAGGTTTTCAGTACCAACAACCTTTGTAAATATTATATTTATATTGAAGGTATTTGAAGGTTATCAGAGTGAAATACTTCGAAGGCTTATGTTTAAAAAATTTTACTTATATTACTATAAAGTTCACAAGTCTGCTACAAGGCTCACAAGCTTACTACAAGGTTCACAAGCCTACTTTAAAGCTTACAAGTTTACTTTAAAATTTATGAACCTATTACAAGATTTACGAGTTTACTTTAAGGTTTGTGAGCCTATTACAAGGCTTATGAGTTTATTACAAGGCTTATGACATTAGTCGAAATGAGGTAAATCGGCAATATCAAAATTCGGCCAACTTTCGGCTGATTGCCAAAAAAAATCAGCCTAAATTCGGCCATTAATAAATTTCAGCCAAAATTTGGAAATTCTGAATTTTAGTCGAAACTTAAAAATCAACTTTAAGTTAAGTTTCGACCAAAATTTGGAATTTCCAAATGAGTGCTGAAATTTGGTACAATATTTTGATACGCTGTTTTGTTGTCAAAATGGACATTTCGGAAATATAAAATTTCGGAATAATTTTGCCTAAATTCAGCTTATCCATTTCGAAAATATGATATTTCGACTTATTAATAAAATTCAGCAAAAATTTGGAATTTATTAAAAGAATTCTTGTTTCTTGTCGATTATTAGACATTTAGAAATTATATAAAATAAGCATATTTCATTCACAATATTGTAAGTGAAATAAGGCAAATCAGTAATATCAAAATTTAATTAACTTTCGGCTGATTGTTAAAAAAAAATCGGCTTTTAGAAATTTCAGAAAATTTTGAAGAAATTTTTAAGTTTCGATCAAAATTCAGAATTTTCAAATTCGTACCAAAATTTATATAGTATTTTGATACTGTTTTACTGCCAAAATGTCAATTTCGAAAATATACTCTTTTCGCAAAAATTTATCTTAAATTCGATCGTTAATAAATTTTAGCCAAAATTCAGAAATTCACATTTTAGTTTTAACCAAAATTCGAAATTTCTGAATTCATGCTGAAATTTAATAAAATATTTTAATGCTATTTTACTGTCGAAATGTCAATTTCAGAAATATACTCTTTTCGCAAAAATTTATCTTAAATTTGATCGTTAATAAATTTTAGCCAAAATTCAAAAATTCAGATTTTAGTTTTAACTATACATGTTCCTAAAATTGATTTTGGATTTTTGAGGTATTTCGACTTGAGAGAGAGAGAGAGAGAGAGAGAGAGAGGGATAAAACAAGACTGTATTATTTATTTTACCTTTTTGAGATTATGCAGAATCTATTCTATATATAGAAGTAAAAAAAGTACTCAGTTATGTGTATCTTCAATCAAAGAATAAATCTGGGTAATCAAAAAATCTTGGATTTTAAATAAAATAATTTCATCTTTTATGAAAAACTATTTCAACTTTTTTCCCCAAAATTGTAATTTCAGAGCTTCAAAATAATTTTACGTGCAAGTATAGTTTTAACCAAAATTCAGAATTTCCGAATTCGTGCTGAAATTTAATAAAATATTTTAATGCTATTTTACTGTCGAAATGTCAATTTCGGAAATATATTCTTTTCACAAAAATTTATTTTAAATTCGATCGTTAATAAATTTTAGCCAAAATTTGGAAATTCAAATTTTAGTTTTAACCAAAATTCAGAATTTCTGAATTCGTGCTGAAATTTAATAAAATATTTTAATGTTATTTTACTGTCGAAATGTCAATTTCAGAAATATACTCTTTTCGTAAAAATTTATCTTAAATTCGACTGTTAATAAATTTTAGCCAAAATTTAGAAAATTTAATAAAATCTTTATCATTTCAGAAGAAAAATTACTGAATTCAGATGATTTTAATGCAAAATTTCTGATTTATCATTTATTTCTGATTTATTATGTATTTATGGAAATTTTAATAAAATTATATAATTCTAATCATTTCGGAATAAAATAAGAAAGATAATTTTTAGCGTAAATTATATTTTNGAATTCGTGCTGAAATTTAATAAAATATTTTAATGCTATTTTACTGTCGAAATGTCAATTTCGGAAATATATTCTTTTCACAAAAATTTATTTTAAATTCGATCGTTAATAAATTTTAGCCAAAATTTGGAAATTCAAATTTTAGTTTTAACCAAAATTCAGAATTTCTGAATTCGTGCTGAAATTTAATAAAATATTTTAATGTTATTTTACTGTCGAAATGTCAATTTCAGAAATATACTCTTTTCGTAAAAATTTATCTTAAATTCGACTGTTAATAAATTTTAGCCAAAATTTAGAAAATTTAATAAAATCTTTATCATTTCAGAAGAAAAATTACTGAATTCAGATGATTTTAATGCAAAATTTCTGATTTATCATTTATTTCTGATTTATTATGTATTTATGGAAATTTTAATAAAATTATATAATTCTAATCATTTCGGAATAAAATAAGAAAGATAATTTTTAGTGTAAATTATATTTTCTATTTATTGGATTTACTGCCAAATACTCTTTAGCATTTTTACGATCTGAAATTTTATATTTAACCAGCACAAATCGTCCAAGAATATAATGAACTGGAATAATACAATCTCGGCTTTTAGGATAAAATTCAGTATCCCATAATTCGACATTACACATTTGTTCTTGATTTATGCCGAAATAGAACTGATTTTTGATTTTTTTGTACCAACAAACATATGCCAGATAATGATTTTCCATATTTATTCTATTTGTACTTATTTTATGAACAAAAAAGAATTGAATTTGACCTGGATAAATACATCTGGAAATTTTTTATATCAGAGGTTATTGTAATAATTTTATTTTCAAAGGTTATTGAAGGTTATTGGACCAATAACCTTCACAAATATTACGTTTATTATGATAAAATGAAGATTATTGAAGGTTATCAATATCAATAACCTCCGGAGTATTACGTTTTATTAATAAAAATGAAGGTTTTCAGTACCAATAACCTTCGTAAATATTACATTTATGTTGGAGGTATTTGAAGGTTATCGGAGTAAAGGACTTTGAAAGCTTATGTTTAAAAAAATTTACTCATATATCAATACTATCATCTTCAGATGCAAATTTAGCTAGAATATATGAGCTTTTTTGGTATTTAGGTGAAAATGTCAAACCAAATATTTTGGAACCAATTCGGCAGCGACAATATTTGTTTATTTTTAATAGAATTATTATTGAATTTAAAAAATCAGTTTCAAATGGTTTCCGAAATTTCAAGTTTTCATATATATCATTATAATAAGCAATCATTAGATCTAAAATTCTATCTGCCGAAAGTGGAATATTTTCTGAAAATGGTTTCAACATTTCACCCGGAAATGGTTCTTTTCCAGAAATAGTTAATTCTTGAATTGTTCTCGAATACATCCAGAATCTTCTTATTTCATCATGACCAAATTGATTCATTTCTGAAAGAGATCCGACGGATTGACGAGTATTAAGAATTTCTAGACCTTTTGAATTATTTTTAGTATATATCATCTCATTTATTCTATTGTTATTGATTAATCGACGCATTAGTTCTGGTTCGATTTGCCAATGACTATTAAGCAGCGAACTTAATAAGCAAAAAATCAGAAAAAAATAATAATCAAAAAATAATAATCAAATAATAATCAAAAAATAATCAAAAAATAATCAAAAAATAATCAAAAAATAATTAAAGTGTATTAATTTACCAAGTATTCCATTCATTCTTTCAAATGAAAAGCACCAAAAAGTATATAATGGACCAAAATTGTGCGAACATGCGCTTAAATGAAGTGACAAGTGAAGATTTGGTATTATTACATTTCTTCCATATTTTTTCTCAATTAATGTTATAATATCTACTATTTTCTTATAAATTTTATCTAAAGATTTAGTTTCTAGAATTCGATTTACAAAAAGATGACAAATTCGAACAAAATATGTAAGAATCTTTCTATCTACTTCTTCTAAATACTTCCAAAGTACTACAGTAGCATAAATTGAAAATAAAAATTCTCTATTGATTGGCAGTAAAATTAGAAAAACCTTCATCACAATAGATTTTTCCCGGAATTTGACCCAAATCGGTAGGAACTTGAAATTCGTTCATTTTTTTTTGAATATTATTTAAATTATTTGATAATAAAACCCCCATATCTACTCAAATTCGTTTCACGATTTATTTTGCAATATCCAAAGCATAGGATTAACTGTTATAAATCGAATTGGATCAAAATAAGGTAGGCGCAACAATTCTGACCATCTTACTCCACTATTTTTTGTAAATTTCTTTCTAGCAGAATCCGAATTGCAACCTCTCCATTTTAAAGCATTTTCAAGATGTTTAGATGAATCTTTTGCAATAAACCAATTGTCCATATCATCCATCCTAGCAAAATTATGTTGCTGATTTTCATAATTTGTCTTTTTTTCACATCGATAGCAAGATACTAATGCCGAAATGTGACCACAGATTTTTCTAGCAGCAGGTACATCACAAGAAACTAATATTAAAGCTGTTCAGATTTTCTTTTCATTCAGACAATTATCTGTTTTATTTAGAATGATTTCATTCCANGATGACAAATTCGAACAAAATATGTAAGAATCTTTCTATCTACTTCTTCTAAATACTTCCAAAGTACTACAGTAGCATAAATTGAAAATAAAAATTCTCTATTGATTGGCAGTAAAATTAGAAAAACCTTCATCACAATAGATTTTTCCCGGAATTTGACCCAAATCGGTAGGAACTTGAAATTCGTTCATTTTTTTTTGAATATTATTTAAATTATTTGATAATAAAACCCCCATATCTACTCAAATTCGTTTCACGATTTATTTTGCAATATCCAAAGCATAGGATTAACTGTTATAAATCGAATTGGATCAAAATAAGGTAGGCGCAACAATTCTGACCATCTTACTCCACTATTTTTTGTAAATTTCTTTCTAGCAGAATCCGAATTGCAACCTCTCCATTTTAAAGCATTTTCAAGATGTTTAGATGAATCTTTTGCAATAAACCAATTGTCCATATCATCCATCCTAGCAAAATTATGTTGCTGATTTTCATAATTTGTCTTTTTTTCACATCGATAGCAAGATACTAATGCCGAAATGTGACCACAGATTTTTCTAGCAGCAGGTACATCACAAGAAACTAATATTAAAGCTGTTCAGATTTTCTTTTCATTCAGACAATTATCTGTTTTATTTAGAATGATTTCATTCCAAAGTGATTCCAATTCGTCCACAATTGATGCCAAATAATGATTTATTTTATGTAGACTAACTTCATTTGGACCCGGTAATAGTTCAAGAATTAGTAGATTTTTGTGCTTAAATCAGATATACCTGGGTAGATTACAAATTGCGGCATAAATTACTCCAGTACTATGAATAGTACCATCGTAAGGTTGAAACCAGTTAAGATTTATCATTAAATTATGATGTGAATCTGCTGTCTCATTTCGGAAGAAATTCGACAAATTTTCGTCATTCGTTTCTTTGAAACTCTTTTAAATTTGACCATCATAAATGTCTGATAAAATTTCATCAGAGTTCATCCGATTTAACCAATGTCGAAGGAAATTTTCGAAATTCAGACGATTATAAAATGCCATCAATTGTTGTCGAATTCTGGCAAATGGATAAACCAACTTGAATTTTAACTTAAATTTATCCATTGTTGAAACTTGTTTGGATAATATTGTTTGACATTGGCGATTTCGTCTAGTTGCTAAATTTGGAAATTCAACGTGCCGACATTTCATGACGGAATTGATATTATTTTTTTTATAATCTTCCACTTCTTGCTTATTATAAAGCTTATGGCATTTCAAACATGTAGGAAAAGAGTAAAAATCATCTCTTAATCCAAGTTCTTTTTTTGTTATATATATTGAATTAGGAAAAGTGTCAAATTCGGAATTTCTGATTTCTGATAACAATAATTTAATAAACTTTATTAATGATTCTGTGGCAGTTTCAGGTAAGTTGAATTTTATTCGAAAGCTCATTATCCATAATAGAATCCATAGATATGAATTATTATTTGTCGATTTTGGATCAATCAGCTCATCAAGATCATAATTTGGTGATGAATAATCTTCGAAAATATTAGAAAATTCATCAGCTGATTCTTTTTCACTTTCGATACTTATTTCTTCTATTTCTTTGATTTCATCTTCAGAAGAAATATTTAAAACTTCATCATCAGCGGTTATATTAGAAATTTCAACCGAAATTGACTGATTTGTATGTTTTTTTGGATGTATTCTAGGCAAGAAGGTAAGATTTGAAATATCATCCTTTTTTATTTCTAGTAGATTAACATCTTGTGTAAGTGTAGTTGATTTTGATGATGAAGATTCATCAATTCGTTTACTTTCTTTGATTTCTTGTCGATTTTGGAAAGATTTTATTGAAATTTCTGATGACTCGTTAGACAAATCATGAATCACCTTTGTGTGAGGATCTATTAATCTTTCATTACATTTCGGACAATTACATAAAACTAATCTACTATTACTTGATGGTTGATTTGAGGTTGATTTTTTACCAAGTATATTAGAAATTGATCTATTTCTACTATTTCTATTTCTATCCGAAGATATATCATCTTCATATAATACAGAAGCTAATGATCTTTTTCTTACCATTTTTTCCTAAATTAATATTATTTTTTCTAAATTATTTTTGAAATTTTTTAAAAAATAAAAAGAAATATTCTAAAAATATTCTAAAAATATTCAAAAAATCAATATATAATAAGATCAGAAAGAAATCAATAAGATTTTTGAATCCGAAATTATTTTGATGTAGAAATAGCGTAAGAATAGTATAAGAATAATGTAAAAATATCGTAAGAATAGTGTAAGAATAATAAAATTTGCAAATAAAAGTGTTTTTCTATTATTTCTTTCTTCTTTCTATTATTTCTTATTTTTTTTCTTTCTACTTATTTTTTCTTATGTCTCAAGAATCGCAAACATCGTGAATTCATATAAAAAGACGCGTTGAGCTTTCTTCTTTGCAAAATGAACCTTCTTCATCAGGAAATTTTTTATGTCGGAGGTTATTGTAATAATTTTATTTTCAAAGGTTATTGAAGGTTATCGGACTAATAACCTTCGCAAATATTACGTTTATTATAATAAAGTGAAGGTTATTGAAGGTTATCGATATCAATAACCTTCGGAGTATTATGTTTTATTAATAAAAATGAAGGTTTTTGGTACCAATAACCTTCGTAAATATTACGTTTATGTTGGAGGTATTCGAAGGTTATCGGAGTGAAGGACTTCGAAGGCTTACGTTTAAAAAAATTTACTGATGTANGTAAAAATATCGTAAGAATAGTGTAAGAATAATAAAATTTGCAAATAAAAGTGTTTTTCTATTATTTCTTTCTTCTTTCTATTATTTCTTATTTTTTTTCTTTCTACTTATTTTTTCTTATGTCTCAAGAATCGCAAACATCGTGAATTCATATAAAAAGACGCGTTGAGCTTTCTTCTTTGCAAAATGAACCTTCTTCATCAGGAAATTTTTTATGTCGGAGGTTATTGTAATAATTTTATTTTCAAAGGTTATTGAAGGTTATCGGACTAATAACCTTCGCAAATATTACGTTTATTATAATAAAGTGAAGGTTATTGAAGGTTATCGATATCAATAACCTTCGGAGTATTATGTTTTATTAATAAAAATGAAGGTTTTTGGTACCAATAACCTTCGTAAATATTACGTTTATGTTGGAGGTATTCGAAGGTTATCGGAGTGAAGGACTTCGAAGGCTTACGTTTAAAAAAATTTACTAATGTTCTGCTCATAATGAACCAGAATCTTCCGAAACTTTTAAAAAAAGTGTTGATATCTCTTTTTTAAAAAAAAAATACAATATTCGTCTATCACGATCATATAAGGAACAAACTTTTGCTCCTCAAACTGTACACTTTTCGGAAGAACTTGAAAGTACAATTCCAGAGACAGTAGACGAATTAAAAACTGGTAAATACTTGTATATATTCTATTTGCTGCATTGTTTCTGAAATAAGCACTGTTTTACAAAATATGCTTCTGGATTTTATCTTATTTTCAGAAAATCAAAAATTAAAAAAAGAAATTGTCAAACTTAAAAGGCAAAACTCTCAAATGGAAATTAATTTTGAAGAAAAATTAGAAAAAAGTCAAGAAAATATAAACTAAATGAAGGAAGAAATAGATTTTCTGGCTAATATAAATCAACAATTCGGTGCTGAAAATGATCAGCTCATAAAAAATCTTGATCGATTTCGAAAATATCAAATTTCGGAATCTATTTCGATAAGATCCAGTCCAGGTGATTCTGGTACCGAATCTGAAATAATTCCTTCAAAATGTCTAAAAGGACGAAAATTAAAATCCAAAAAAATTGCCAAAACAAATAAAGAAAAAAGAGTGTTTGACAATGATTCAGAAGAAGATACTGAATCAGATGATGAAAAGAATAAAAAAGACGCCAGGGTTAGTAATTCGATTAGCATTCAGAATGTGGTTTTAAGCAATTTTTTACTATTTTTTTTTATTTTTTTTATTTTTTACAGAATGAAATGAAAACAATTATAAAAACAATTAATTCCGAATTTAGTCTTAACTATGACCAAACATTTACTAGTGCGAATAATTGTGAAATTCGCCACAAATTAATATCAGAATTATAAAAATCGTTAGCACTGAAATTTAGACCTTTGGTTACGCAGTTAACGAAATAGCTCAATAGTATACATAAATCTCGACGAGCTACTGTGCGAATGCGTAATTCTGGAAAACTTCCGAAAGATCTTCATTGTATACATGCCAACAATCAGCAAAATAATGTATATAATTTATTATTTACAGTTATTACTTTTATTATGTCAATTATATACTAAATTATATGATTATATTCTGAATTTAGAAAAAACTTCGTCATATTAAAGCGGCAAAAGAATTATTTAGAAAAAATAATCCTAATATTATAGACTATGATAAAGAATCATTATTGCGAACGTTAGCGGATCGCATCTTTCATTCATCAGAAATGTTCGATACCGACGAAGAAGATCATTCGAAAACAGTAGTAAATGTTTATGATCTTTCCTGACGGTTTGCGGAGGTTAGTATTTATTTCTGAAATGTTACCGAAACTTTTTTTTTTTTTTATCGATTTATTATTGATATTTATTTCAATTTATTACCGAAATATTACTAATACTTATTTTTTCT
>PQFF01000563.1:298132-317948 GCA_003547095.1 Diversispora epigaea | reverse complement strand
ATTTATTACCGATTTATTAATGATTTTATTTTTTTTCTATTACCGAAATATTACTAATACTTATTTTTTCTTTCTTTTTTTTAATATTATATATATCCTTTTATTTATTATCGATTTATTACCGATTTATTAATGATTTTATTTTTTTCTCTTTTAATTTATTATCGAAATATTACTAATACTTATTTTTTCTCTTTTTTTTTAATATTATATATATCTTTTTATTTATTACTGATTTATTAATGATTTTATTTTTTTTCTCTTTCAATTTATTACCGAAATATTACTAATACTTATTTTTTTTTTCTTTTTTTTTAATATTATATGCAAAAAATTATATTCTTTTATTTATTACCAATTTATTATCGATTTATTATCAATTTTATTTTTTTTCTATTACCGAAATATTACTAATACTTATTTTTTCTCTTTTTTTTTTTATTATCGAT
This sequence comes from Diversispora epigaea, assembly GCA_003547095.1. Taxonomy (NCBI): domain Eukaryota; kingdom Fungi; phylum Glomeromycota; class Glomeromycetes; order Diversisporales; family Diversisporaceae; genus Diversispora; species Diversispora epigaea. The sequence continues at coordinate 317,499 of PQFF01000563.1, read as the reverse complement.
TTATTACCGATTTATTAATGATTTTATTTTTTTTCTATTACCGAAATATTACTAATACTTATTTTTTCTCTCTTTTTTTTTAATATTATATATATCCTTTTATTTATTATCGATTTATTACCGATTTATTCATGATTTTATTTTTTTTCTATTACCGAACTATTACTAATACTTATTTTTTCTCTCTTTTTTTTTAATATTCTATGCAAAAAATTATACTCTTTTATTTATTACCAATTTACTATCGATTTATTATCAATTTTATTTTTTTTCTCTTACCGAAATATTACTAATACTTATTTTTTTTTTTTTTTTTTAATATTATATACAAAAAAACTAATTTCTGATTTATTTCCGAAATGCTTTTATTCTTTAATAATTATTACTAATTTATTATCGATTTATTACCGAAATTTCCTTAATACTTATTTTTTTTTTAATCTATTTTCATGTAATATTTAGCTAAAACACTTGCTTAAAAATGTACTTAATCCCAAATCAACTTCAAGTACTACTGCTCAATTACAACGGAAACGAAACTATTCCAATGAAATTCAGTGATATGATTTCTCCCCTCCAGCGAAAACCTCTAATTGGACATGTAATGAACAAGAAAATGTCATTTATGACACCAAATTCGTGCAAACGGAAGGGGAAGATGAGCCGAGTTTTATTAGTACTTCTAGTTCAAAAATTTTGACCGAACAATAATAATTTCAATAAGTATATAATATATAGACATTTATCAATATATTTTAGGATATTTTAATATTATTTTTATTATTTTTAATGATTATTTTTAGATTATTTAATAAAGAACATTAGCTATTTTTGTTTACTTACCGTTTTCTTTCCGAATTTTGAATATTTGTTTCTGATTTCTATCAGAATTTTGACCAAGTTTACTTTCTGAATTTTGAATATTTGTTTTTGATTTCTATTAGAATTTTAACTAAGTTTTCTTTTCGATTTTTTGAATATTTCTTTCTGATTTCTAGAATTTTGACCAAGTTTACTTACCAGATTTTAACCAATTCTTGAATATTTCTTTCTGATTTTTATTAGAATTTTGATCAAGTTTACTTACCGTTTTCTTTCCGATTTTTGAATATTTTTTTCTGATTTCTATTAGAATTTTGACCAATTCTTGAATATTTCTTTCTGATTTCTATCAGAATTTTGAATAAATTTACTTACCAGATTTTGAATATTTCTTTCTGATTTTTATTAGAATTCTGAATAAATTTACTTACCGAATTTTGAACAATTCTTGAATATTTCTTTCTGATTTTTATCAGAATTTTAATCAAGTTTATTTACTAGATTTTGAATATTTCTTTCTGATTTCTATCTGAGTTCTGAATAAATTTACTTATCGGATTTTGAACAATTCTTGAATATTTCTTTCTGATTTCTATCAGAATTTTGAATAAATTTACTTATCAGATTTTGAATATTTGTTTCTGATTTCTATCAGAATTTTGAATAAATTTACTTACCGGATTTTGAATATTTCTTTCTGATTTCCATCAGAATTCTGACTAAATTTACTTACCGTTTTCTTTCCGAATTTTGAATATTTCTTTCTAATTGCTATCAGAATTTTGAATAAATTTACTTACCGTTTTCTTTCTGATTGTTGAATATTTCTTTCTGATTTCTATCAGAATTTTTATTACTGAATTTTTGCCGATTGGCTGCCAATTGGCATAACAATTGGCAAAAAAAAAAAGAAAAATTTCAGCTGACTTTCGGTTATATTTCAACTGAAAATCGCACAGCCGAATTTTAGCCAAATTGGACCATTTTGACTAATGTGAGTCTATTATAAAGCTCGCAAACCTATTTAAACTTGAGTCAAGCCTAAGTTTTTAGGTTCAGCTTGGCCTGAGCTTTATAAGGTTCAGTTTGACTTGAAATTTTAATCATGATTCCTGTATTGTGCAGGTCATGTAAAGCTTACTTTGAAAGATGCCAAACAAATTACAATATCTAAACATAGACAATGTCTTTCAACAGAGTATATTAATAACTAAGATTTCGATATTATAGAAATGTCATCAAGGACATATCTGGAAAACTCCATTTAGGAATATTAAATATTCTGGAATGTGGTGCTCATATTGTGTGGGTATATTTATACATGTTGTCAAAACTATTGAATTGAGTTAGACACAATTAAAATTGAAAAAAATTGGAGTTGAGTCAAGGCAAATTTTGATTTTTACTAGTGATTGACACCATTAAAAGTTGAAATTTTAAGAGTTGAGTCAAGGTCAAATTAGTTTTAATGACATGTATAAGGTATACCATTTCAAGTTAAATATTTTATTAATGATGCACATATAATTGCTGTGGGCAGTGTCTTTCTAATAGTTCTGATAGTTTTATTAATTCTGTAATGCCATTGCAATGGAGATGTGCCAAAAACCATGAATGGACAGTTTCAAATTATAAATAGTGGATCATGGTGCCCACACCACATTGTGCAGGGAATGCACGTATGCTAGACAAGTGGCTCAAAGTAGAAACGGAGATTGCCTTTCTGATAAATATATTAATGATAACACAAAGTTGCAGTGGCGTTGTGTTAAAGGTCATGAATGGCTTGCTTCATTTGGTAACCTTACACTCTTGAATATGTTAAGCAGTATGCATATAATAAAAATGGTAAATGCCTTTCTGAAAAATATATTAATTCCGATACATCATTACAGTGGCGTTGTATTAAAGGCCATAAATGGATTGCTCGATTCCATAGTATCAAAAATAGATATTGTTCCAAATATAAACGTACCGTGAAATTATATCAAAATATCTTGGATCACCATCAGAAAATCGCCTTAAAAAATCCAGATCATTCATTGGGATTACAGCTTGATATTCCTTATTACAATTATGGTTTTGCACTCGAAGTACAAGGGCAACAACATAAAAAATATCACGAATTCTTTCATAATGGTGATCCCAATAATTTTTTAAACAGAAAAGGCGGGATCAACTCAAGAATGATTTGTGCGACGAAAACAAGATCGTTTTAAGATATATCTGATATTACGAAGACCCGTATGTAGTTCGAGAATTGGGTCTCATTGAGTAAACTTAAAACTTTAAAACACTTTTGCTACAGCATGCATGGTTAAAAAATATTGATGAAACCTTTATTTCTTCATAAGGAATACATTTAAAATATTAAAATTCTTTAATGCTTCCTACTTTACTATTGTCATATAATATATCTCACGGAAATTGATCTAAAATGGTTTGTGGGCCAATTTATCCGATGACTTCTATAATAGAAAGATATTTAATGAAGTTATATATAAATTTCCCTGATAATATGACAGAAAAATTTACTGTTTAAGAAATAATCAACGAATTACATTCGTCGTAAGAACTGCATGTTGCTTTTTTCTCTCTAATCGAAAAATTTCAACGCCATCTTGACATATACTATAGTTTGAAATCCAAGTGGGAAAAAAACTATCGCCAAATGATGCTGATGCTTGATTACTGGAAAGATTCATAACAGTGATATTTGCCGGAACCGGAACTTGATTATCTTGATCGTCCGTAAAATACAACCGTGCGACGTCGTCGTCCAACTTTCTGATTTTTGCGCGAAGATTAGTGTTAATATGAACAACATATTTGTTATCATTTAAGAAAGAAAAGCATCCCTTATATGGCGACATTAGAGAGGGATAATCGTTAATTTCCGATTCTTCATATTGTGAAGAAGTATATGTTATCATTGTAAAAAATAAAGTGAACGTATAAAACGCAGGATTTTAAGTTTAACAGATCCAAAAATTTGTAATACCTATATTGTTCAAAAACCCCTTAATATGTGAAAAAAATATCACATGAATCAATTGCTGATACTATTTCGTGTGTGTGTGTGTGAGTGTGAGAATCTCCAAATCCAGTATATTATAGATCAAGTAACTTCAGCGCAAGCAGGCGTGACAGTACAAAAAACCGTGAACAGTGTTCACGATCAGACAAAAATTGAGATGAGTACGTCAGCTAAACCTCAAGCCTTTAGTACCTCCTCCGACTTGAAAACCAAGGTAGGTGGATCTATGCCTAAAACCGAGAAGAAAACTTTACTTGAACTTCCAGAAAAATTATGATCACATGGGTTGCTCTCTTGGGGCTCTACGCTACGCGGGGAACAAAGTTCCTTGTCACATGCATGCGGATTAACACTCAATTATTAACTTAAGAAACACGAAATAAAAATACATTGGAAAATTTTTTCCGAAAATGGTATGACTTATTTTTTCTGCACATATAAATGTTTAGAAGATTAAGACCGAAGCAATTATATAATTACTGCTTATAGTATTAAAAAAACCCATCTGCGCCTTGTTGGACAAACGATTTTTTTTATAAATACGATACTCGCCCAGAGAGAAGTAAAACGAAGCGGTGGGTCAAGATCATGAGCTCAGCACGGCACAGTGCGGTACAGTAAGGCAAAGACAAGAGTGTTGATTTCATGCTGCTAAAAAAAAAATATAAAAAACTACAAATTGCCTGTTATATCTACTTTTTCGCTCAAAAAGGCACAAATTTGAATAAAAGGGCAAGCTGCGTCGCACGAATTTGAAAGAGTTTTTTTATAGTGCTAAAAAGGGTCAATCATGTTGTGCATCATAAAAAATCGAGACAATCTCAGATAAGAAAAGCGAAAAGTACGGTCATGCATTTTCGAGCATTGTTTATGAAGAACTCATTATAATTAATGAAAAACTATCTCTCGTAGAGGGCGTTCCACCTACTTTTGCTAGCACATCTGGCACTTCTGGTGCATCCACCCAAGGCAGAGATGCCGAAGTAATTGAAAATGTTCCTCCCCCGCAAAAGGAACAATCTATACCTAGTGGTAAATTAGATTTATTGCAAGTATTGTTTTATAGAGAAGTGATTAATTGCTGTCTGCGAAAAAAATAGGTTTTAGGAACCTTCAGTTAGGTCACCCTTCCAAAATCTGGGTCAAGTATGGTAATAACCAACCAACGAAAATTGATTTCAATGGAGAAGATATACATGACTTAAAAAGAGCGATCAAAAATGAATTGCCAAATCAGTTAGGCGATGTTGATGTTAACCAGATTACTTTAATAAGACACGGTGAAGAAGAAGAATTACGTGCGGATTTAACTGTTGATGAAAATTTTGTAAATGCTTATGACATTCCTCTACAAGTTATTGTAGATGCGCCTGGTATGCATTGGAAAGAATCGATGATTAACAAGTTAAAATTGTTTTACGTTTTTGCGATATTAACTAACTTTGACTTTTTCCTTTTATTACAAGTGACGTCAAAACGTAAGCGTGAAGAATCATTAGAAATTTTAAGCGAAATCACAAAAAGTACAGTGCGGGAAGAATTATCCCAGAAAAGCGTCAATATAATCAAAGCATCAAATCTCTCGGATTCAAAAGCAAGGGATATAGTGGGACGTCTTGGATTAACATTTGTAAATGTGAGTATAATTCTCCTGTATTATTTAATGATTTATTATTTACCATTTATCCATTATTAGATCTTAGAGAAAGCCTATAAACCTATCGAACCCATATCATGCAAGCCATTCGTATGGGATAATGAAATTAATGAAGATCATCAAATGTCCGAAGTTATAAAATGGTTTAAGAATGCATTAAATTTACCAAAAGATTTTCATGTTCAGGATATCCACAAACAAACCAGTTTAACAGGTGGTGCCGATATTTCCATTGGACCAAGCGGTACCCCCTGTGTTTGGGTTGAAACTAAGAAGAAGGAGGAGAGTCTTAAGGAAAGTAAAGCTATTGGAGAATTATTTATAATTGATAAGTTATTTCCTACAAAAACTATGTCTGTCTTAACTGATTGCAAAGATAATTGGGTTATCTACTATTTTTCGGAGGTAGAAAACAAGCAACAATATTTAACATCATCTAAAATTGAAAATCGCGGTATTGCTTTGGCGATAATTAAACAGTTTGTACTTGGTGAATGGGGATCTGCTAATCAGCTTGCTGGGTCAAATATTATTTATCAAACAAATTTACCCATACCACTTAGAAAGAAAGCAAAGCTTGAATCTATACCTGAAGAGGTTGTTGATGACAGAATATCAGATGTAATCAATGATATGACGGACAAAGAATTATTTAATATGTCAATGCGCAATAGATTAAAATTAGCAAAAAATTTTGTCAGAACAGAAGAAGAACCAATTATGGATCAATTTATTAGACAATTTAGCGATGATTATGAAAATTCACCACCACAAATGTTCGCATAGCACAAATATGGATAGTAACAGCAAGTAAAAAAATTTTGTCACGCGGAGTTACTCCTTTTATTTCTTTATTCTGTTTTGCATTTTCAATGGCCTTCTAGCCTTAACATTAATAAAAATAATAAAGTTATACGTTTCTTCCGCATGTTTGTGTAATAACAATTGATTCAGTGTTTATATATCTCGGTTTATGTGATCTGCTTGTCAATATTTTATTGTGGGTGCTTACAATAATTCTTATTTTCAACCGAAATAATTCAGGGATTAAATTTCATTACTAATTGTTGTGGATGAGTATAAGAAATAAATTCTTTGATTTTTAGTGAGTTTTACTAATTGGTTTTGTCCGCTTCGTTGAAGTGAAACAAAATTGAACGAAAAAAAATTTACCTTTATATCATAAATCAACCGCAAGCAAGATATCAGGTATGATGGAGACGCGTATTATACATTGTAACTAGAAATCCAACACACTGCGAATCGGATGATATTTTTAGTGCAACTGAATTGAAAAACGTGCAAATATTATTGCGTAACATATCCCCAACGATACCCTCCCGCATGTCTTTGAAATCCTTGACATACTAGTCCGATATTATTAATCTTGATACTTTGACTACTAAATCATTTCGGATAGTTTCGATGTTTACTACAAAGAAAAAAAATTAGTCAAAAGAATTTTATATATACTCAACTCGCAATAATGTTACGACCAACTTTTCAATTATTGACAATTGTGCATTTGATTTATTTTTTCAACAAACCTAACCTCCATATATCTCTTGCCTTCCAATCCATGGCGTATACATTATAAAAAAATCCTATATTGAATATAAATCTCAAACAGATAAGCCAATCATTGAAAAGTGCCATATTTTCAGTGCAAATAATTTTCCCGCAATCTATTCCATTATTTTCAATGCCCTCCCGCAATAAGACATCATGATTTTTTTCCATAAAATCTGATTGTAAAGAAAGAATTTTACGTGCATAACAATCAATATTATTATCTAAACATTGTTTACATTCCATTTTAAGATTATTTCGCCATAACCCTCGTTCTTTGAGAATTGTACGAATTCCTTTCTAAGAATTTAAGAGTAAAAGACTTCAAAGAACAACTCGTACCTCAATACTAGTTTCTTTCAAAAATACCACTTTTTTTCTAACTTTTCATTTGAAGTAAAATTATGCATTTCTTTTTTCAGTAATATTGTAATAACACTTAAATAAAAATAATTTATATAATAAAGATAATTTCAACTAAGTTTATTATTTTATTTATTAAGGAAATATTACAAAATATAAAAAAATATATATATATTTTTCTTTTTTTTTTCCGCTTTTCTATTTAAAACGCTTACATTTTCTTCCCTTCTTGATTTACTGTTCGCGTTAAAAATCTACAAAATAGAGTATTGAATAAAATAGAAAACCCGCACCTCAATCCTGGTAGCCTTCTAAATCTTCTTTCTTCTATACCTACAAAATAGAGTATTGAACAAAATAGAAAACCCGCACCTCAAAATCCCAGTAGCCTTCTAAACCTTCTTCTATACCTACAAAATAAAGTATTGAACAAAATAGAAAACCCGCACCTCAAATCCAAGTATACCGTCCTAATAGATATGGAAAATATAAAAAAAATAAAGGTTAATATTTTTTATTCTTTGATATTCTTTAATAATAATAGTAAACTTGAAATTAGAAAAAAAGGAGAAAGCAAAATAAAGCAAATAGCATATAGTTTTCTTATCAGGATCAACATAGTATGATGTCATCCGTGACAGTTCTTAGTCATATGAGTTTTAGATAAGTTTAAAAAATTAATGATAAACAATTGAATATAACATATAATGCCGATTATTGATATAATTGATGAAAAATTCAATAATGTGGTGTGGAAGCTCAGATAAGTTAACAGGAATGTAACAAGTTGATAAAAATAAATTACACGAAAAAAATCAAACAAAATTTCAAGTGAATAGTATTCTTTACCATTGTCGTGTCCCATTTTGTGAAGAATAAAATCTATATTTTTATAGTTGATGTAATATTTGTTTAGAACATTCAACAATAAAAGCCAGAAATGGTCGTGCAATCACCTAATTGAAGTATTTGAAATGGAGGACTTTCTAGAACATGAATTATTTCAAACTGAACAACGTTTAACGAAAATGGCTTATCATAATAACAATAAACAATTGGTATGATTAAGAATTTCTTCATAGAATGGTACGGGTGAATCAGTGCTACCAATTTTAATCGATCGGATAAACCACATTCTACTATTTTAGGTCATTCGTGCCAATAATCGAACAATGAAAATTTAAATATTTATAAATCTATAAATTGAACATTCAACGACAGAAATTGAATAGTATTATTCATATATGCATTTATTACAAATAATAAAACATATAAATTATTCAATTAAATTCAATAAATTTTATTATATATAACTACTGAACAAATCATCACGTAAATGGGAAATACACATTCCAATGAAAATAAATTTCGTCGGTACTCGGAATTAGCTGAAAATGGAAATGATAATGCACAATGTAAGCTCGGGAATTGTTATCAAAATGGGATTGGAACCACGAAAGATGAAGAGAAGGGGGAAACAGTGATGGACAAAATAATCTTGGATATTGTTATGAAAAAGGAATCGGAACTACAAAAGATGAAGAGAAAGCATTTCAGTGGTATCTGAAATCCGCTGAAGGGGGAAACCTTATGGGACAATACAATCTTGGACATTGTTATCACGATGAGATTGGAACCACAAAAGATGAAGAGAAAGCATTTCTATGGTACATGAAATCAGCCAAAGAGGGGAACAGTTATGGACAACACAATCTTGGATATTGTTATGAAAAAGGGATTGGAACCACAAAAGATGAAGAGAAAGCATTTAAGTGGTACATGAAATCAGCTAAAGGAGGAAACCTTTTGGGACAATGCGATCTTGGAAGTTGTTATCACAATGGGATTGGAACCATAAAAGATGATGGAAAAATGTTCCAGTGGTACACGAAATCAGCTGAAGGGGGATGCAGTGTTGGGCAACTCAATCTTGGAAATTGTTATACTGATGGGTTTGGAACCACGAAAGATGAAGGGAAAGCATTTCAGTGGTACCTTAAATCAGCTGAAGGGGGAAACAGTGTTGGGCAACACAATATAGGACATTTTTATCAGAATGGGATTGGAACCACAAAAGATGGAGAGAAAGCATTTCAGTGGTACCTGAAATCAGCTGAAGGGGGATTCGGTGATGGACAACTCAATCTTGGATATTGTTATGAAAATGGAATTGGAACCATAAAAGATGAAGAGAAAGCATTCCAGTGGTACTTGAAATCGGCTGAAGGGGAAAATCACATCGGACAAAATAATCTTGGAAACTGTTATTTAAATGGGACAGGAACCATAAAAGATGAAAAGAAAGCATTTCAGTGGTACCTGAAATCAGCTAAAGGGGGATACAGTTATGGACAAAGTAATCTTGGATATTGTTATTTAAAAGGGATTGGAACAACAAAAGATGAAGAGAAAACATTTCAGTTGGTCCTGAAATTAGCTGAAGAAGGAAACCACAAAGGACAAAATAATCTTGCTTATTGTTATGAAAAAGGGATTGGAACTGCAAAAGATGAAGAGAAAGCATTCCAGTGGTACTTGAAATCAGCTGAAGGAGGGGAAATATCAGGTCAGAATTCAATGGAATATTATTATCGAAATGAAATTTCATATGTTAAAAAAAATAAGAATAAATTAGAACATCAATGCATTAATTGTGAAAATTTAAATATGCAAAATAATACATGTTCAGATTGTAAATGGACTAGTGGTAATAATGATGTTGACAAGATTATTCAAATGACTCAATCAGATAAAAATGCAAATGAATGGGAAATTTGGAGATGGATAGATTATAGTAAATTGAAAAACATAGAATATTTAGCTGAAGGGGGATTTGGTAGTATTTGGAAAGCAGAATGGGTAGATATGCCTGAAGAGGTATTTGAATTTTATAAATCAAATCAAGTTGCTGTAAAGAAACTTAAAAATTCACAAGAAATTAGTTCGGAATTTTTAGAAGAGGTAAATATTAAATATATCAATATATCAATATGTTTTTGTATATTAGATAATATATTTATTTAATTTTAATTTTTGTAACTATAGTTAACTTCAAATTTTCAATGTCGTAATAAATATGTTTTATCAATTTTTGGTATAACCCAAGATTCAATGACAAAAGAATATGCAATAGTTTTACGATATATGAAAAATGGAAATTTGAGAGATTTTCTTAACCAAAATAAATCATTACCTTGGATTGAACGATTATGGTTATTGAATTCTTTTATTAGAGGATTAAAAGTCATTCATGATAAAGGATTTATCCATCGTGATCTTCACCCTGGAAACCTAATGATAACTGAATCATATATTAATTCAAAATATAAATTTATAAGATTAGGAGATTTGGGATTATGCAGATTAGCAAATGAAACATCATCTGAGGTATATGGNGGGTAGATATGCCTGAAGAGGTATTTGAATTTTATAAATCAAATCAAGTTGCTGTAAAGAAACTTAAAAATTCACAAGAAATTAGTTCGGAATTTTTAGAAGAGGTAAATATTAAATATATCAATATATCAATATGTTTTTGTATATTAGATAATATATTTATTTAATTTTAATTTTTGTAACTATAGTTAACTTCAAATTTTCAATGTCGTAATAAATATGTTTTATCAATTTTTGGTATAACCCAAGATTCAATGACAAAAGAATATGCAATAGTTTTACGATATATGAAAAATGGAAATTTGAGAGATTTTCTTAACCAAAATAAATCATTACCTTGGATTGAACGATTATGGTTATTGAATTCTTTTATTAGAGGATTAAAAGTCATTCATGATAAAGGATTTATCCATCGTGATCTTCACCCTGGAAACCTAATGATAACTGAATCATATATTAATTCAAAATATAAATTTATAAGATTAGGAGATTTGGGATTATGCAGATTAGCAAATGAAACATCATCTGAGGTATATGGTGTATTACCATATATTGGACCTGAGGTAGTTATTAAATATAAGTGCTCACAAGCTTCAGATATTTATAGTGTTGGAATGATTATGTGGATAATTTCAACAAGAAAAATTCCATTTTCTAATAGTGCATATGATTCAAAATTAGCTGTTGATATTTTCAATGGACTTCGACCAAAAATTAATAAAAACACACCTCAATGCTATGTAGAATTAATGAAAAAGTGTTGGCATAAAGATCCATCTGAACGTCCAAGTGCTGAAATGATTTCTAATATATCAGAAAGTTGGATTGATAGCTTGTTGTATGATGAAAAAACAGAAGATTCACTTATGTTTTTAAATGCGGAACTAAAAATGCAAGATGAAAATGTTGAAGAAGATTTATCTTTTGTTGAAATTACTCATCCTGAAGTAAATATTACAAGTAAACTTTTACCTTCTGAATTTAGTAATAGTTTAATTATAGATAATTATAATTTTGATGAATTATAATATATCTTTTCATTTTTTTTTATGAATTTATCATTTGTAATGAAATTGAAACTTTATACGAGTTACTGAAATTTCTTAATTTATTAGTTATTTCTATTATTTTTATTATATACAATTTATTTCATCTTGACTAGTTTATATTATTTTTGAGAATTATTATTTTTATATGAATTACACAATTGTATTTTTTATGAAAATAAATAAATATTATCAATATTTCTAATTTATAATATTATGTTTTATATTGTAAACAATATTTTAAAATAATACAAATATTTATAAAATAAATTTATGTAATTTTACAATAGTTACTTATATACTAGATTTCACATGGTTTATAAATTAAAATTTATAAAAATAAGATTTGTATTGTACAAAGTATAGTTAAGTTATAGTCATGAGTAGTAATATATAATTACTTGTTAGATTTAATTAATAAAAAAACTGTTTTTTTTTTTGTTTCAACAGAGTCATACAATAGTAAACCTTTATTATTCATGTTTTAAACTTTTACATATTCACCTTGATAAGAAAAATCTAATAAATTATAAATTGCAAAAATTGGACCACAGGTTATCGAAATTACTCTATTTGATATAAATAATTATAATTTATTATTCACAGCTGAAAAATAATTCATAGATTGATCAGATTGACTATATAATGGATGACAGATTGAAATTTTGATAGTAACACATATTACAGATTACACAGATTAATTCAGATTGTACTTTTACTTGAATGGTTGTTTTGTAGTGGAATATAAAAAAATTTTTTCAATATAATGAAACAATATAAAGTAAGAATGGCACAATATAAAGGTAATAATCTTGAAATTAAAATAGATCTAATATTAAATGAAAATGAAAAGGAAATAATTTGGATTGTTTATGATGAATCAATATTTTATGCTAATAATGGTAAAAAAAAGTATAGACATTGTCTAATGAAAAAATTTTGCATAAAAAAGATTTAGATTCTTCTATTATGGTTTCAAATTTTCTTTGTCCATGTTATGGATATACTTGCATGTAAAATTATTTTGAGACCCCGAAATTGCAATTTTGAGAAAAAAAGTCAAAATAGTTTTTCTTAGAAGACAAAATTATTTTACTTAAAACCTGGAATTTTTTAACTACCTAGATAAATTCTTTGATTAAAAATACACATAACTGGGTATTTTTTTTACTTCCATATATAGAATAAATTCTGCATAATCTTAAAACAACAAAATACCTCAAAAATTCAAAATCAATTTTGGGAGCATATATAGTCATGGACTACTTAAATACAATAATCAATGCGCAAGAAATTTTATTGAACCAGGTAAAAATCGAGATGAATTAATACTGCTGATGGAAAATAAAGTCTGATGAAAGTTGAGAATAAATATATAATTTAAATATTTTACATCTATCTTTTATTTCAGAATTATCATTGTCATCAAGATTGGAATAATAGAAAATGATATGTTATTTTTGAAAATATCCCAAGTATACATGATGTAACTCTTTCTATCATTGATAATATTTTTTTTGTACACTTAATTAAATTAAATCCAATGTTGGATTATTCCTCATTACATTCAATTTACAAATAGCATATAAATATTCGTATTGGTTAATAGAGAAAGCTTAATTATGGAATATCCATTATCTATGATTTTTTCGGGTGCACCGGTGAGGAAAAATTCACCTTCGCTAATATGCTGGTTCAAGGTGATCTTTATTCTAATGAAAACTAATTCAATATCAGTGATGGTGCAATTGGCGAAACGACTTGCCTGTAGTGAAAAGTTTATAGTTTACGATACTATTGGATTGTGAAACATCCAATGGAACTGAAGTGCCTCAAAATAATCAGAAATTATTTCGCAAAGATTCAGACCCACTCAACTTTATATGCTATGTTAAAAAACAGAGAAAGTTCACCAAGAAAGACAAAAGCACGTTTGCAGAATTTTTTCATTATCATCACCAGAAGCGATAGGAAATGGGTATCAAAAAAAACCTTAAGAGATTATTTTGAAAATTCTCATTGTTGCAGCTGATTTTCCTTTTAGCGACCGTTCTGATGTTAACTTACAAATTTTCTATCAAACCACGCAAAAAAATCGAGAACTGATAAAATCTTTAAAGGACCTATGATTTCAGGATGTCAAATTAGCAGTTCTTGTTCTTGAGTATGCACCTATAATTGAGACAAAAGTTGTAGATGTTATTACTTTTGTGCCGTTGTTAATTCAACATATGATCTGTTGACTTCCGGTATATATCTTGCATCAAGAAAGCCAAATTTACCAAAGAGGCGACTATCCTGGTGGCTCAGATTGTTCAAAAATATATTAGTCCATTTCTGTACTAATTAATTTGTAAAATTTTATTTTATTTGTATCGTAGGAATCCATTTATTTTCGGAATTCATTTATTATTCAAGAAAACTTATTTACCTTATTTAATGTTTAATTATTTTCTTAACATATTTAATATAATTATTTTATATTATTATTATTACCATATTTTCGTTATTACTTCTTCATCCAGTCAAATTTTGGATGGGAGGAATGATTCAAAAAATATTGACTAGCCAATTTTATAAAGACAGTTAAATTTACACGTAGTTCAAGCTGTTAATAAAGTAACATAGGTGCTCAAAATTCCATAGAATCGGACATCATTCTAATTCTCCCAAGTGTCCTTATAATAAAAAGAGCATTTCTTAATGATTTAAAAAAAAATAATTGATTTTCTGTGCGTCCGTCCATAAAAGTTGAAATATTTGACTACTTCCCTAATCCTATATTTTTTACTAAACTAAATAATTCTTCACCTTAATAATAATAATAATAATAATAATAATAATGATAAAACAAATTACCAAAAATAAATAAACAAATAAATAAAAATATCAACTTCATTGGCCCATGAGTCCTTTTTTATTTCAGGACTAAATACATTCATCCATCTCTCACGACATTGAATGTCAGNATTTGTAAAATTTTATTTTATTTGTATCGTAGGAATCCATTTATTTTCGGAATTCATTTATTATTCAAGAAAACTTATTTACCTTATTTAATGTTTAATTATTTTCTTAACATATTTAATATAATTATTTTATATTATTATTATTACCATATTTTCGTTATTACTTCTTCATCCAGTCAAATTTTGGATGGGAGGAATGATTCAAAAAATATTGACTAGCCAATTTTATAAAGACAGTTAAATTTACACGTAGTTCAAGCTGTTAATAAAGTAACATAGGTGCTCAAAATTCCATAGAATCGGACATCATTCTAATTCTCCCAAGTGTCCTTATAATAAAAAGAGCATTTCTTAATGATTTAAAAAAAAATAATTGATTTTCTGTGCGTCCGTCCATAAAAGTTGAAATATTTGACTACTTCCCTAATCCTATATTTTTTACTAAACTAAATAATTCTTCACCTTAATAATAATAATAATAATAATAATAATAATGATAAAACAAATTACCAAAAATAAATAAACAAATAAATAAAAATATCAACTTCATTGGCCCATGAGTCCTTTTTTATTTCAGGACTAAATACATTCATCCATCTCTCACGACATTGAATGTCAGTTCTACCTAGTACATATTGTATTTTCATCCAATAAAAAATTATTACGTATAATCTTCCCTTTTCGTTGCCCACTTTGAATCGCGAATTTATTGTTGTTATCAAGACGATGTACAACTGATAAAAAGATAAATGAAGAATGGTAACGAATTGAATAAAAAAATATAATAAAGAATTTGATTAAATGCAAATTATTAAACCTTGTTGCCAATTTTTCTCTCCATAGAGATCAACAGCTCGAATTAATATTTCATCTTCCTCTTGTTTATTTTTTATAAAATTTAAAGTGTCATGATACATTTTCTTTTAATAAAAATAATCTCAAATTAGTACTCACCCAAATCTAACGCGATCTTAATCCAATTTCTATATTCATTTCGGTTCATACTTCAAGAAAATTTTTTTGTTTCTTATTCATTATTATTTATACAAGAATGATCGTGATTAGTCCATAATTTTTATAATTTTGGAATCCAAGTTCTTAATATAATCAGTAACTCGTACCTCAATACTGTTTCTCTAAAAAATGCCACTTATTTTTTAATCATTTATTCGAAGTAAAATTATATTTTTCTTTTTTTCAATAATATTGTACACTTTAAAATAAAAACAATTTATAATAAAGATAATTTCAACGAAGTTTATTATACAATTTTATTCATTAAGAAAATATTACAAAATATAAAAATATATACATAAAATTTTCTATTTTCCGCTTTTCTATTAATAAAAATTTTAAAACGCTTACATTTTCTTCGCTTCTTGATTTCCTGTTCGCGTTAAAAATCTACAAAATAGAGTATGGAATAAAATAGAAAACCCGCACCTCAAAATCCTGGTAGCCTTCTAAACCTTCTTTCTTCTATACCTACAAAATAGAGTATTGAACAAAATAGAAAACCCGCACCTCAAAATCCAGTAGCCTTCTAAATCTTCTTTCTTCTATACCTACAAAATAGAGTATTGAACAAAATAGAAAACCCGCACCTCAAAATCCCAGTAGCCTTCCAAACCTTCTTTCTTCTATACCTACAAAATAGAGTATTGAACAAAATAGAAAACCCGCACCTCAAAATCCTGGTAGCCTTCTAAATCTTCTTTCTTCTATACCTACAAAATAGAGTATTGAACAAAATAGAAAACTCGCACCTCAAAATCCCAGTAGCCTTCTAAACCTTCTTTCTTCTATACCTACAAAATAGAGTATTGAACAAAATAGAAAACCCGCACCTCAAATCCAAGTATACCGCCCTAATAGATATGGAAAATAAAAAAAAAATAAAGGTTAATATTTTTTATTCTTAAATAGTCTTTAATAATAATAGTAAACTCGAAATTAGAAAAGCGGAAAAAAAAGAAAAGTTGGGACAGAAAAAAGTAAAGTGAAGAGAAAGCAAGATAAAGAAAATAGCTGAAAAAAATCCATAACAATAATATTTATAATTTCTGATCAGGATCAACATAGTATGATGTCATTCGTGACTCAGTGATCATCAAAAAGCATGACTCATTTACGATCTACAATACCAGTAGTTCATATGATCATGCATAAGAATGACATTTAAATTATTTCGCTTTTTGGTTTTTTTTCTTGATCTCTCTTTCTACTTTTTCTTTATTTTTTTCGCTTTTCCTAATCTTTGAATTTTTATTGCAAATATTAATCTTTATTTTTATTTTTATTTTCCACATCTATTAGGATTTCGAGGTGCGGGTTTTCTATTTTATTCAATACTCTATTTTGTAGGTATAGAAGAAAGAAGGCTTAGAAGGCTATTGTGATTTTGAGGTGCGGGTTTTCTATTTTGTAGATTTTCAACGCGAACGGGAAACCAAGAAGTGAAGAAAATGTAAGTGTTTTAAAATTATTAAATTATTAATATTATGGGAAAAGCGAGAAAATTTCCTTTATTTGATTTAGTTAATGGATATTATTTATTTTATTTATTTTTTTTATCTTTTTGAAATTTGTACAATGAGAATAAATACATAAATAAAATTTCATGTTTAAGATGTAAAAATTATTTCTAAATTAAAAATCTGTTAATGTTCCTCTTTGCATCTATATAAGTTATTGAAGAAAAAATAAACTGCCAACACTAACATTATAAATAATAATAATTAATAAATCTTATATACTTTCGGTTTGAGCAGTTGAATTGCAAACTTGCATTTTTGGAAGTGATTATAAAGACGGTTACAGTTAATTACTCCAATATAAATAATGCATACGGTCGTCAATTAAAGATTAGATGATTTACTTAATCGTCTGTGCATCTGTATGAAAATCTTTGACCACTTCACTAATCCTACTAAATAATGATGATGATGATGATGATGATGATGAAAAATGTCTCAACAAAGAATATAATAAACAAATAAATAAAAAATATCAAATTCATTGGCCCATGGATCCTTTTTTATTCCAGGGCTGTGTATATTCATCAATCTCTCATGAAATTGAATCCGGTACATATTGTTGTATCCAATTACGTCCATATATTGAGACTGCATTTTCGAACATCTATAGCATCTGTTTTATGTAGTATTTTAGTAATATTTTTTATTGAAGATCAATATTTGTAATAAAAATGATTAACTTATCATCTTCCTTTTTCCACTGTCCATGTTGAATTGCGGGATTGATCCATTGATATAAGCATTGTTGTCCTGTTCTGTTATCAAAGATAATTGAATGATAAAGAATTGAATAATAAAATGTAATAAAGAATTGAATTAAATGCAAATTAAATATGAAAGGATCAATGTATAGTTAAAGATGATTTGAATATTTCATTTTTCTCTTTTGTCCATCTTCTATATAATTTAAAGTATTAAAAAATTATACAAATTGAATATCAATAAAATTCCTTAAAAATTTAAGGGGACTGAGGATTGGACGATTTGTCAATTGTAAGCATTCGGCCGCTGTTCTATTTGTCTATTCGATCAAAATAACACAAAACAAAGAAATGAATATAAAGAAAAATGAATAATAATCAATGAAATATTTCCCACTAATAAAAATAATCTCAATGCGCTCACCCAAATTTAACGTGATCCTAACCCAATTTCTATATTTATTTTGTTTCACTACTTCAATCAATTTTTGTTTTGTTTCTTGAGTGGACCATTCATTATTATTTATATAAGGATGATCGTGATTAGTCCATTGAATTACACAATCTTCTTTTGTTTTATTTGAACATAATTTTGGAATCCAAGTTCTTTCAAACCAATATATAATTTTTTTAAAATACATTATAAGGGTTAAAGTAATTCGTACCTTAATACTAGTTTCTCTAAAAAATGTCTCTTTTTTTAACCATTTATACGAAGTAAAATTATATTTTTCTTTTTTTCAGTAATATTGTAATAAATATTGTATGAACACTTTAAACAATTTATAATAAAGATATTTTCGGCAAAGTTTATTATTTTATTTATTAAGGAAATATTACAAAATATAAAAATACATATATAAATTTTTTATTTTCCGCTTTTCTATTAATAAAAATTTTAAAACACTTACATTTTCTTCACTTCTTGTTTTCCCGTTCGCGTTAAAAATCTACAAAATAGAGTATTGAAAAAAATAGAAAACCCGCACCTCAAAATCCAGTAGCCTTCTAAATCTTCTTTCTTCTATACCTACAAAATAGAGTATTGAACAAAATAGAAAACCCGCACCTCAAAATCCCAGTAGCCTTCTAAACCTTCTTTCTTCTATACCTACAAAATAAAGTATTGAACAAAATAGAAATCCCGTACCTCAAAATCCCAGTAGCCTTCTAAATCTTCTTTCTTCTATACCTACAAAATAAAGTATTGAACAAAATAGAAAACCCGCACCTCAAAATCCCGGTAGCCTTCTAAACCTTCTTTCTTCTA
>PQFF01000563.1:263034-297815 GCA_003547095.1 Diversispora epigaea | reverse complement strand
ACCCTGCATGTAAACCACGTATAATATGCATATATATCGCGTGTAATATATTATATGTGGTTTACATGCAGTTTACATGCGGTTTACATGAATACTATAAAAAAAATAATTTCCTGATGTATACCTACAAAATAAAGTATTGAACAAAATAGAAAACCCGCACCTCAAAATCCCAGTAGCCTTCTAAACCTTCTTTCTTCTATACCTACAAAATAAAGTATTGAACAAAATAGAAATCCCGTACCTCAAAATCCCAGTAGCCTTCTAAATCTTCTTTCTTCTATACCTACAAAATAAAGTATTGAATAAAATAGAAAACCCGCACCTCAAAATCCCGGTAGCCTTCTAAACCTTCTTTCTTCTATACCTACAAAATAAAGTATTGAACAAAATAGAAAACCCGCACCTCAAAATCCCAGTAGCCTTCTAAATCTTCTTTCTTCTATACCTACAAAATAAAGTATTGAACAAAATAGAAAACCCGCACCTCAAAATCCCGGTAGCCTTCTAAACCTTCTTTCTTCTATACCTACAAAATAAAGTATTGAACAAAATAGAAAACCCGTACCTCAAAATCCAGTAGCCTTCTAAGCCTTCTTTCTTCTATACCTACAAAATAAAGTATTGAACAAAATAGAAAACCCGCACCTCAAAATCCAGTAGCCTTCTAAACCTTCTTTCTTCTATACCTACAAAATAGAGTATTGAATAAAATAGAAAACCCGCACCTCAAATCCAAGTATATCGTCCTAATAGATGTGGAAAATAAAAAAAAGTAAAGGTTAATATCTTTTATTCTTTGATATTCTTTAATAATAATAGTAAACTTGAAATTAGAAAAGCGGAAAAAAAAGACAGAAAAAGTGAAGAGAAAGCAAATAGCTGAGAAAAATCCATAACAATAATATTTATAATTTGCTGATCAGGATCAACATACAGTATGATGTCATTTGTGACTCAGTGATCATCGAACTCAACACTCGATCTACAATATCGATAGATATAAAATTTCGCAAATATTAATCTTTATTTTTTTTATTTTCCATATCTATTAGGACGATATACTTGGATTGAGGTGCGAGTTTTCTATTTAATTCAATATTCTATTTTGTAGGTATAGAAGAAAGAAGATTTAGAAGGTTGCAAGGATTTTGAGGTGCGGGTTTTCTATTTTATTCAATACTTAATTTTGTGGGTATAGAAGAAAGAAGGTTTAGTAGGCTACCAGGATTTTGAGGTGCGGGTTTTCTATTTTGTTTGATACTCTATTTTGTAGATTTTTAAACAGGAAACTAAGAAGTGATTATAATGTAATGTAAGCGTTTTAAAATTATTAATATTATGGGAAAAGCGGGAAAGATTCCTTTATTTAATTTAGTTGATGGACATTATTATTTTATTTTATTTTTTTAATTTATCTTTTTTGAAATTTGTACAATGAAAATAAATATATAAACAAAATGTCATGTTTAAGATGTACAATCGCGTCGTAAAGTAACGCTCGGTTTTTTATTAAAATATTTCTCATAAAGTTTTTTTATAACTAATTAATACTTTGTTGGCCCTCCTTTTGCACCTGATGCTGTTTCAATTCTTTGTGGCATTTGAATCCCCAACCTTTTTAAGAATTGATACATTAAATTTTGATCACGCCTCATTCAATCATTCAAAGCAGTCTTGAGCTCATCTACAGTTTTGAAAATTTTTTTTGTTTCTGGATATTGTTCTTTAACAATTTTTAGATATTTTCTATAGGATTAAGGTTGGAAGAATTTCTGGCCAATCCAACGCTTAATTTTTTTATCAAACCATTTTTATTTTTTTTTTTATGGATTGGAGAATTATCCTTTGAAACACCAGTTTTGGATGTTATTTTCAACCGTACAAATCATTATATAACATTCACATGATCATAAAAAATAAATGGATGAGAAAAAACACCAAAAGAAAGAAATCAGTTGCGAAAATATTGCTTATTGTTAAACCAGAAAATCGGGCGTTACTTTGCGACGCGATTGTACATAGAAATTATTTCTAAATTGGCGATCTGTTAATGTTCACCTTCGCAATAATAATAATTAATAAATCTTATATACTTTCGGTTTGAGCAGTTGAATCACAAACTTGCATTTTGGATGTATTTTTGAAATGATTATAAAGACAGTTAATTACTTCATGTTTGATATAAATAATGCATCGGTCGTCAATCAAAAACTTATCTGTAAGTTGAAATCTTTGACCACTTCCCTAATCCTATGTTTTGTGCTAAATAATAATAATAATAATAATAATAATATTTTAGTAATAATAATAATAATAATTTAATAATAATATTTTAATAATAATAATAATGATGATGAAAAATGTCTCGACTAACAAATCATCAAAGAATATAATAAACAAATAAATTGAATTTATTGCCCATGGATCCTTTTTATTCCAGGGCTATGTAATTCATCCATCTCTCATGACATTGAACCCATATTGTTGTATTCAATTACGTCCATATATTTTCGAACATCTATAGCATCTGTTTTATGAGTCTTTTAGTAATATTTTTTATTGAAGATCAATATTTGTAATAAAAATTATTACCTTATCAACGTTGAATTGCGGGATTGGTCCATTGATACAAGCATTGTTGTTCTGTTATCAACTAATTGAATAATAAAATGTAATAAGAATTGAATTAAATGCAAATTAAATATAAAAAGATCAATGTATAGTTAAAGATAATTCGAACATTTTTCTCTCCACAGATATCAACAGCACGAGTTAATATTTCATCTTTCTCTTTTGTATAAAATTTTCGTATTAAAAAATCATACGAATTGAATATCAATAAAATTCCTTGAAAATTTAAGAGCTGTTCTTTTTGTCTATTCGATCAAAATAATACAAAACAAAGAAATAAATATAAAGAAAAATGAATAACAATCAATGAAACATTTCCCACTAATAAAAATAATCTCAATGTTGCTCACCCAAATTTAACGTGATCTTAACCCAATTTCTATATTCATTTTGTTTCGCTACTTCAATCAATTTTTTGTTTCTTAAGATTATTGTTTATACAAAGATGGTCGTGATTAGTTCATTAAATTTTGTTTTATTTAAACATAAATTATTATTCATAATTTTTATAATTTTTTAAAATATATTATAGAATAATAGAATCAGTAACTCGTACCTCAATACTGTTTCTCTAAAAGATGCCACTTATTTTTTAACCATTTATACGAAGTAAAATTATATTTTTCTTTTTTTTCAGTAATATTGTACACTTTTAAATAAAAATAATTTATAATAAAGATAATTTCAACAAAATTTATTATATAATTTTAGAAAATATTACAAAATATAAAAATATATACATAAAATTTTCTATTTTCCGCTTTTCTATTAATAAAAATTTTAAAACGCTTACATTTTCTTCGCTTCTTGATTTCCTGTTCGCGTTAAAAATCTACAAAATAGAGTATGGAATAAAATAGAAATCCCGTACCTCAAAATCCCGGTAGCCTTCTAAATCTTCTTTCTTCTATACCTACAAAATAGAGTATTGAACAAAATAGAAAACTCGCACCTCAAAATCCAGTAGCCTTCTAAACCTTCTTTCTTCTATACCTACAAAATAGAGTATTGAACAAAATAGAAAACTCGCACCTCAAAATCCTGGTAGCCTTCTAAATCTTCTTTCTTCTATACCTACAAAATAAAGTATTGAACAAAATAGAAAACCGCACCTCAATCCCAGTAGCCTTCTAAACCTTCTTTCTTCTATACCTACAAAATAGAGTATTGAACAAAATAGAAAACCCGCACCTCAAAATCCTGGTAGCCTTCTAAATCTTCTTTCTTCTATACCTACAAAATAGAGTATGGAATAAAATAGAAAACCCGCACCTCATCCAAGTATACCGTCCTAATAGATGTGGAAAATAAAAATAAAAATAAAGATTAATATTTTTTATCATTTGATATTCTTTAATAATCATAGTAAACTTGAAATTAGAAAAGCGGAAAAAAAGAAAAAGAAAAGTTGGGACAGAAAAAGTGAAGTGGGAGAAAGCAAAATAAAGAGAAGAATCCATTAATAATTTGCTGATCAGAATCAACATATAGTATGATGTCACTCGTGACCAGTGATCATCGAACTGAAACTTTTCAAAAAAAGAAAATCTTGTAAAGATAATCTCGAAATTTCAGTCTTAATCTTCTTTATACTCGATCTACAATATCAATAGTCATATGAGTTATAGATATCACTAAGAATGACATTTAAAATTTTTTCGCTTTTTGGTTTTTTTTCTTGATTTCACTTTCTACTTTTTCTTTATTTTTTCCGCTTTTCCTATTCTTTAAATTTTTATTGCAAATATTAACCTTTATTTTTTTTTATTTCCATATCTATTAGGACGGTATACTTGGATTGAGGTGCGGGTTTTCTATTTTATTCCATACTCTATTTTGTAGGTATAGAAGAAAGAAGGTTTAGAAGGCTACCAGGATTTTGAGGTGCGGGTTTCTATTTTGTTCAATACTCTATTTTGTAGGTATAGAAGAAAGAAGGTTTAAAAGGCTACTGGGATTTTGAGGTGCGGGTTTTCTATTTTGTTCAATACTCTATTTTGTAGGTATAGAAGAAAGAAGATTTAGAAGGAGGAGGCTACTGGGATTTTGAGGTGCGGGTTTTCTATTTTGTTCAATACTCTATTTTGTAGGTATAGAAGAAAGAAGGTTTAGAGGGCTACTGGGATTTTGAGGTGCGGGTTTTCTATTTTATTCAATACTCTATTTTGTAGATTTTTAACGCGAACAGGAAATCAAGAAGCGAAGAAAATGTAAGCGTTTTAAAATTATTAAATTATTAATATTATATGGGAAAAGCGGGAAAAATTCCTTTATTTAATTTAGTTGATGGATATTATTTTTTTTATTTTATTTTTTTAATTTATCTTTTTTGAAATTTGTACAATATGAGAATAAATACATAAATAAAGTATCATGTTTAAGATGTACATTGAAATTAAAAATTATTTCTAAATTAGAAATCTGGTAATGTTTCTCTTCGCATCTATATAAGATATTGAAAAAAAACAAGCTGCCAACATTACAAATAATAATAATTAACCAATCTCGTCTGATATAACCATCTTTCTTCTTACATAAAACCTTTGAACCGTAGTCTTCCTAATTGTCTCTCCGAATGCACGAATTTCCATTGCTACGTGGAGGCAAGTTTAATCTTTTTTCGACCCTGATTTGATCGAAAAGTTGCTTGAATTGGGTCCAGATAGTTAAGCTAATGCAGGTTGCGCGCTTTTTTTTAGCAAGATGCGTTCTTATTTATAGAGCAGGTTGCGTGCTTGAGCAAGATGCACTCTTGCTTATAGAAATAGGAAAAAAAAATAATGTTGACTTATTTCTAAAGAGGATTTTCATGTCTTGTTTGTGCTTTAGTGAAGTATAGGTTGCATGCTTTAAAGATGGGATGTATCCCATTTGTCTTCACAAGTTGAATGCTTGAAGAGCAGGGTGCATCTTTGTTCTTCTATAAGCACAACTTTTCTGACTATTCTATTCTTTACTTCTGGTGGGTACTTTATAAATTAAATAAGGATATTTCTACATTGGTTAATTGATCTATTTTCATTTCAGATATTGTAGATGGGACGAAATAAATCAAGCTCGTAAAAGAAATGTAGCAGTTCGATTAAAATATCCGAACTAGTCACCAAATAATATTTTATGAACAAAAAACTCATTTTTTTTTTAATTTTGCTATATTCGTTAGATGTACATTAAACTGATTGTATCGCAAATATTTTTTAGGATTCTGTTATTGTAGATGGATAAATAGACATTATGAAGATTTTCATGAGGCAAACAATTAACTTGTTAAGTGAAATTTATCTGATTATGGGATTAATGTTGATGTTGGTATTTATAAGTCTCTATTTACTAAAAAAATGTAAACTGCGAAATAAAACTAGTTTCTCCTGAATTATTCGAAAACTTATACCATAATAGAATTAGTTATGTAGTTTTGTCTGAATTAGGCTTAAATTTTTTAACAAATATATGCGCGTAAATGTTAAAAAATAAAAATCTCCTCACGTGATTTTTGCATTTAAAGTTATAATTTATTCAATTCTTGTGGGATAACTAGGTATATTTTTTTGTATCAATTCTCTTGTCACTCTGAAAGATTCCGTTTCAATAATTCAAAATACAATTTGTAATCACGTGGAAAAAAGAAAGGTTAATTTTTATTTTTATTGGTTGATTATGTAAATCTCCATCTGTCACATGTATATCAGATCTATATATAAAAGTTAACCAAAAAGATTTTCAACTCTTTTTTAACACGATGTATCATTACGTTGTAAACGTTCATAAATCTAGTACAGTAAGTTCGGCGGTAAAAGGTCATTGGTCTTCACCGACAGAAACAAATTTACTTATCAAGTAAGAATTTAGAAAATTATTATTAAAAAAAATTATTATTTATTATTATAATTTTAAATTAATTAAATTAAAAATAATATATATTTTAAATATAAGAATTAATTAATTAAAATAAATTAATTTTTAAGCAAAATCAATCGAATCGATGTATATACATTGGCTGAAGGAGGGTTAAGATACTTTATGGAAATTCCGATAAATGGTAGAATCGCGGGAATGCATTTTTATCGAGGACCTGTATGTGATAAATTATATAATTAATATTATAATTAATATAATCTTACTCAATAATGATTCAATAATAATTAATTTTTCAATAATTTCAATAATTAATTAATTAATTAATTAATTAATCAATTAATGATTAGTGTGTATCAACCGATTTACTTATAGTATTCACCGAACGACTTGATTATGTGGTGATGTCCTGGTGCGCAAAAAGGAAAAGGATATTAACTGAAGAACAAGGAACATTAAAACATGATACCTACAAATTTTATCCAAATCGAGAATTATTACATTTAACCATCATCGATCCATATTATCGAGTGGTGGGGATGCACGTTTATAGTG
The DNA here is from genome assembly GCA_003547095.1 of Diversispora epigaea. Classification (NCBI taxonomy): domain Eukaryota; kingdom Fungi; phylum Glomeromycota; class Glomeromycetes; order Diversisporales; family Diversisporaceae; genus Diversispora; species Diversispora epigaea. Next base: position 290,771 of record PQFF01000563.1, on the reverse strand, counting down.
GAATATTGGCGGTGATTCATTTAGATTTAGGAATTGTTACTTCGAAAACTGGAAAAATTGAAGGATACGTTACGAATAATAGTAATAATACTGTTACTGCTGCTGCTGCTGTTACGAATACAAACGTTGCTACTAATGTTGCAACGACCATTGGTAACAATGTTGCTAATGCAAATATTACCACAACAATGAATACGACAACGACGACGACGGTGACGACAAATAAAAGGAAAAAACGAAATGCTCCTTCGGGATTTGATACGGTTCCGATACATATAAAGTTCGTATAATAATAATAATAAGTATAATAATAATAATAATAATTTACAATAATTTATAATAATAATAATTTACATTATCAATAACATAATAATTTATATATTAATAATTTAATATAACAATAATAATATAATAATAATAATATAATAATAATAATATAATAATAATAATATAATAATAATATAATAATAATATAATAATAATAAATTAGATTAAAACAAACCCGAATACGAGACATGGCATTTTTATATTTTCGTGAAATACCAATAATAGCAATTCTTCATGAGGATGGAATTAAAAATATTTCGGTAAAAGCGTATCCACTGTATACCAAAGAAATTGGAAATGAAATTTGGTCATTGGATGATCTTGACGAGTCCACTCAAATCATTAGAGCGGTTCCAAGTGGTAAAAATAATGTCTCCTTCATTCATTTTATCTCTCATTCTCTTTACCTATTATTTATATTTATGTTTATTATTACGATTAGGTGGTTTCTTGTTAGTTTCAGCTAGACGTATTTCATTATATGACGAAGATCGTAAATTTCGATTTACAGATTTAACATATGGATCTGAAAGCAACATGTAATTGTTAATTAATATAATAATGATAGTAATAATTATAAAAATAATAATGATAACAGATAATAATAATAACAATGATAATAACAATTATAATAATAATAATAATAATAATGATGATGATAATAATAATAATTACAATTAATTTAGAATTGCACAGATTGATGAAGATGGATCAAGATGGTTAATTGGTAATGGCTTTGGAACACTTCAATTATTAGTAATACCTAAAGAAGAATCCATGTATACATATGTATTGGGGAAGGTAATATATTAATATACGTAATGAATAATATATATATATATATATATATATATATATATATGATGTATTCTCACTCATTCACTTATTATTCATAATCATTTAGATATCGGTACCCACATCAATTTTATATTTAGATAATGGAATCGTATTTATCGGTTCACATTTTGGAGATTCGCAAATTATAAAATTACGTTCCGAACCGAATGAACAAGGATATTATTTAGATGAAGTAGAAAGATTTTCTAATTTAGCACCGATTCATGATTTTTGTGTGTTGAAAACCGAAAGACCGGGACAGGTAATCATTAATTATTATATTATTATATTATATTTATATATTATTATTTTATTATTTTATTATTATTATTATTATTATTTATATTATTGTTTATTATTATTTATATTATTATTTTATTATATTATTATTTTTGATATTGAATAATATTAACAATAAGATTATACTTTAGAGTCAAGTGATAACATGTTCTGGTGGTCTAAGAGATGGAACGTTAAGAATTATTCGTAATGGAGTTGGAATTACTGTACACGGTGAAATTAGAATGTTGGGATTAACCGGAATATGGGCATTACGTCCATCTTATGATTCTGAGTATGTATTATATTAATATATCAACTAATTGTTATTAACTATTATTAACTATATTATTAACTATTATTATCTATTATTAACTGTCATTGGCTATTATTATCTATTATTAACTATTATTATAGATATGATGACGTATTAATAATTTCATTTATTAATGAGACGCGTATAATGAAATTGATAGATGATGAATTTCATGAAGTTGATGATTATGCGGATATTGATAAGAGTTATGAAACTCTGGCAACTTGTAATGTAGCAGGAAATTTAATTGTTCAGGTATTCATTTTATTTCATTTATTATACTTGAGATATAAATAATAATATTAAATAATATTAAATAATATTAATAATAATATTATTTGATATTTAATACTTTAGGTTACTAGAAATTCAATTAGATTAATAGATATGGCAACCAAAAAATTATGTTCTAAATGGAATATAGCAAAAAATAATACAATCACTGTGGCTGATGTAAATCCCACTCAAATATTAATAGCCACGGATGCACATGAATTAATATATTTTGAATTTTATGATACTGATCTAATGGAGACTGGGTAATAATAATTAATAATTAATTATTAATTATCATTAATTATTAATATTATCAATTATTATTATATATTAATTAATTATTTATTATTATCAATTAGGAGAAAGAAAATGGTTTCGGAGGTTTCATGTTTAACAATTCACCCATCGGATCCATCAAATCCCGAAAAATCCATATTTGCGGTTGTAGGATTATGGAGTGATAAATTAATAAATATATTAAATTTGCCATCATTAACAATTATTCAAATCCAAAAATTATTTAATACATCAGTTCCTCGATCAGTTATGTTAGAAACATTTGAAGGAATACTTTATTTATTAATAGGATTTGGTGATGGACAAGTTGATTTCTTTATATTAAATCAAATCAATGCCAATATTTCTGGTCCACATAGAACATTCACAGTTGGAAATCAACAAGTTATACTTTGTTCATTTAAAGCCAATGGAATTAAATATATTTTTGCTGCTTCGGATAAACCCGCTATAATTTATAGTAAAAATTATCAATTATTATGTTCTAACGTTAACACTAAGGTAAATTATTCTTGTTATTATTCTTGTTATTATTGGTGATGTTATTATTATTATTGTTATAATTTATTAAATAATTAATATCATATTATCAATATAATAATCTTAATATAGAATGTAACATATGTTCGACCATTTAAAACTCCGGCCATGCCATCATCATTAATAATTATTCATAATACCGGATTCAAAATTAGTAGTATAGATGATATACATAAACTTCATATAACAAGTATTCCATTACACGAAATGCCTCGTCGAATATGTCATCAAGAAAGTTCTAACATGTTGGCCATTTCAACCATTAAATCGGTTTTTGATGATTTAAAAAATTGCGAAATTCATTTATGTTATTTTAAAATATTGGATGATCAAACTTTTGAATGTGAGTATTTCATTTGTTATTATTATTATTATTTTATTTGTTATTATTATTATTACTATTATATTTATTATTATTACATTTATTTTATTTGTTAATAATAATAATAATATTATTATTATTATATTTATTTTATTTATTATTATTATTATATTTATTTTATTTGTTATTATATTTATTTATTTTATTTATTATTATATTTATTTATTTTATTTATTATTATATTTATTTATTATATAGTTTATGATTATTTCGAATTACAACCTGGTGAAACAATATTATCAATATGTTCAGTAACATTTAGTGATAAGACTGAATATTTTGTGGCAGGAACTGGTCATTTAACTTATACCACCAATTCCACTGTTACTTCAAATTACAATAATAACAATAACAATAACAATAATAATAATGGTAGCAGTAATAATAATAATAACAACAATAATAGTAACAACAACAACAATAATAATAGTAATAGTAGTAGCAGCAATAACAACATTAATAATACCAAGCATAAAAGTCAATTAGATGAACCAGATCGAGGTAGAATATTAATATTCCAAGTAGAAAAGGAAGGAATTAATTATAAAATTAAATTAGTTTATCAAAAAGAAGTTTTAGGTTCTGTTTATTCCGCGTTAGCTTTTGATGAAAAGTTATTGGTTGGAGTTGATGGAAAGGTATTTATTCTCTTTTATTTGGCTTGTGATAATAATAATAGTTAATAATTATAATTATTATTATTAATTATTATTATTATTATTATTATTATTATTATTATTATTATTATTATAATTAAATTTTAATTCTTCAATATAGGTTTCAATATATGACTTTATAAGATTAGAAGATGGCCAGCGTGTTTTAATTCCAATATGTGAATACAATGGATTCACATTAGCCATTCAAATAGTGACAAGAGGTCATTTCATTTTGGTAGGAGATATAATGAGATCAATGGTCTTATTGGCTTATAAAGAAACTGGTGGAAGTGGTGGAGGAAAAACTTTAGAATTCGTTACTCAAGATTTAAATAATCGATGGATTAATGCTATCGAAGCATTAAATGATGATGAATTCATTTGTTGTGAATCTCAAAATAATGCAATTCTAACGTTTCGAAGAAATGTTGATACTTCGGATGTTTTGTTAAAAGAGAAATTGGATATGGTGGGAATTTATAATTATGGGGATTCTATTAATCGATTTAGACATGGTAAACATTAATCTCTATTATTAATATTTATTTAATATTTATTTCATATTTATTTAATATTTATTTAATATTTATTTAATATTTATTTAATATTTATTTAATATTTATTTAATATTTATTTAATATTTATTTAATATTTATTTATTTAATATTTATTTAATATTTATTTAATGTTTATTTATTTATTTATTTAATATTTATTTAATATCTATTTAGGTTCATTGGCAGCAAATGTATCAGAACCAATAATAAATATAGAATCTCGAGTATTATTCGTTACATCTTCCGGTGCAATTGGAATTATAATTCCTATTAGTCAAGAACAATTTGATAAATTAAAAAAATTACAAGATGCGTATCAAAAGGTTGTGGGATTTTATGGTGGTTTGGATATTTATTCGTAAGTGTTGTATTGTTATATACTATTGTATATTGTTGTACATTATTGTACATTGTTGTATATTGTGGTATATTATTATTATATCTAACATTCTATTTATAATATCATTAAATAGCTGGCGAAGTGTAATAGATGATGAATGTGAAAAAGCTGAATTACGAAATTTTATTGACGGTGACGTGATAGAATCATTATTAGATAATCCAACCAAAGTTATTGGGGACATAGGTGATAGTTGTGATTTATCAGTTAATGAGATTAGAAAATTGGTGGAAGAATTAACTAGAATGCATTGATTCATTGATTGAAATTTAACTTTAATAATAATTATATAATGTGAATATTTTATACATGTTACACACATATATATACTATATTAAGTAGCAATAATCATTTTTTATTTCATTATTTCGCAAACAATAAAAATGTAATAAAAAAAAATTTTTTTTGTAAAACCCACCCAAGCAGGTAAACTTAATTAATTAAATTTATGTTACCTACTCGTCCAATGGTGGATGTTTAAGTAGGCAGTTAAAACCAAAAACCCCTCGAGATGAACATCCCATATCATATGATATTCGGTATTTTTTTAATTTCCTCGAGAGAGAAAAAAATTGACCCAATTTATTTCTTTTTTTTAATCACCTTACTCATCAAAATTAAGAAAATAAAATGATTATATGTAAAATATGTGAAACACTCTATTTGTATGATTATATTGATTGGTGCGAATTATGTATCTTATGTTTCAAAAATAATTTTTGTGAATGGACAAGTGGAAATGAAAAAATAGATAAATTTATTCAAGTTGCTCAACTGACTGCATTTGAATCAATAGAATGGATTCCTTATCATGGATTTAAAGATATTAAAGAAATTGCTAAAGGTGGTTTTAGTACAATATATTATGCTAAGTGGATTGATGGATATATTACAGGATGGGATATTGAAAAAATGCAATGGAAAAGATACGGCGAATTTGAAGTGGTATTAAAAAAATTTGATAATTTTGAAAATTCAAATGAAGAGTTCTTAAATAAGGTAAAAATATTTTTTGAATTATTAATATGTAATTTTTTTGAAATATAATATATTAATTATAATTTATAAAAAATACATTATTTAGATGTCAATTCACTTAAAATCGAACGAAACGAAGAGAAAGAATTGTTTTAAAGGAATAACAAAAGATCCAAAAACCAATAAATATATGATGGTTTTAGAATATATGCCTGATGNAAGCAATAGAATGGATTCCTTATCATGGATTTAAAGATATTAAAGAAATTGCTAAAGGTGGTTTTAGTACAATATATTATGCTAAGTGGATTGATGGATATATTACAGGATGGGATATTAAAAAAACCCAATGGGAAAGATGCGGTAACCCTGAAGTGGTATTAAAAAAATTTGATAATTTTGAAAATTCAAATGAAGAGTTCTTAAATAAGGTAAAAATATTTTTTGAATTATTAATATGTAATTTTTTTGAAATATAATATATTAATTATAATTTATAAAAAATACATTATTTAGATGTCAATTCACTTAAAATCGAACGAAACGAAGAGAAAGAATTGTTTTAAAGGAATAACAAAAGATCCAAAAACCAATAAATATATGATGGTTTTAGAATATATGCCTGATGAACATGCATCAACGCATTTCAAAAATAATTTTTGTAAATGGACAAGTGGAAATGAAAAAATAGATAAATTTATTCAAGATGCTCAACTAACTGCATCTGAATCAAAAAAAGCAATAGAATGGATTCCTTATCATGGATTTAAAGGTATTAAAGAAATTGCTAAAGGTGGTTTTGGTACAATATATTATGCTAAGTGGATTGATGGATATATTATGGGATTGGATATTGAAAAAAAGCAATGGGAAAGATACGGCAAACTTGAAGTGGTATTAAAAAAATTTGATAATTTTGAAAATTCAAATGAAGAGTTCTTAAATAAGGTAAAAATATTTTTTGAATTATTATTATGTAATTTTTTTGAAATATAATATATTAATTATAATTTATAAAAAATACATTATTTAGATGTCAATTCACTTAAAATCGGACGAAACGAAGAGAAAGAATTGTTTTAAAGGAATAACAAAAGATCCAAAAACCAATAAATATATGATGGTTTTAGAATACATGCCTGATGGAAATAAGATGGTTATATGTAACGGATGCGGTTGCGAAACATGTATCTCGTATTTCAAAAATATTTTTGTGAATGGACAAGTGGAAATGAAAAAATAGATAAATTTATTCAAGATGCTCAACTAAATGCAAAATGGTTTACGAGAAAAATTGAATGGATTCCTTATAATAGATTTAAAGATATTAAAGAAATTGCTAAAGGTGGTTTTGGTACAATATATTATGCTAAGTGGATTGATGGATATATTACAGGATGGGATATTGAAAAAAAGCAATGGAAAAGATATGGCGAACTTGAAGTGGTATTAAAAAAATTTGATAATTTTGAAAATTCAAATGAAGAGTTCTTAAATAAGGTAAAAATATTTTTTGAATTATTAATATGTAATTTTTTTGAAATATAATATATTAATTATAATTTATAAAAAATACATTATTTAGATGTCATTCCACTTAAAATCGTTCGAAACGAAGAGAAAGAATTGTTTTAAAGGAATAACAAAAGATCCAAAAACCAATAAATATATGATGGTTTTAGAATATATGCCTGATGGAAATNATTTTTGTGAATGGACAAGTGGAAATGAAAAAATAGATAAATTTATTCAAGATGCTCAACTAAATGCAAAATGGTTTACGAGAAAAATTGAATGGATTCCTTATAATAGATTTAAAGATATTAAAGAAATTGCTAAAGGTGGTTTTGGTACAATATATTATGCTAAGTGGATTGATGGATATATTACAGGATGGGATATTGAAAAAAAGCAATGGAAAAGATATGGCGAACTTGAAGTGGTATTAAAAAAATTTGATAATTTTGAAAATTCAAATGAAGAGTTCTTAAATAAGGTAAAAATATTTTTTGAATTATTAATATGTAATTTTTTTGAAATATAATATATTAATTATAATTTATAAAAAATACATTATTTAGATGTCATTCCACTTAAAATCGTTCGAAACGAAGAGAAAGAATTGTTTTAAAGGAATAACAAAAGATCCAAAAACCAATAAATATATGATGGTTTTAGAATATATGCCTGATGGAAATGAGATGGTTATATGTAAAGGATGCGGTTGCAAAACATGTATCTCGTGTTTCATAAATATTTTTTGTGAACGAACAAGTGGAAATGAAAAAATAGATAAATTTATTCAAGATGCTCAACTAACTGCATCTAAATCAAAAAAAGCAATAGAATGGATTCCTTATCATGGATTTAAGGGTATTAAAGAAATTGCTAAAGGTGGTTTTGGTACAATATATTATGCTAAGTGGATTGATGGATATATTACAGGATGGGATATTGAAAAAAAGCAATGGAAAAGATACGGCGAATTTGAAGTGGTATTAAAAAAATTTGATAATTTTGAAAATTCAAATGAAGAGTTCTTAAATGAGGTAAAATATTTCTTGAATTATTATTATGTAATTTTTTTGAAATATAATATATTAATTATAATTTATAAAAAATACATTATTTAGATGTCAATTCACTTTAAAACAAATCTCTCTCATCGTTTCATCCGATTTTATGGAATAACAAAAGATCCCGAAACTAATAAATATATGATGGTTTTAGAATATATGCCTGATGGAAATTTTAGAGATTATTTAAAAAATAATTTTGATAATATTGATTGGGATTATAAATTATATTATTTATGTTATTTAGCATATAATTTTAAACAATTTCATATATTTGATATAGTACATCAGGATTTTCATCCTGGAAATATTTTATCAAGGAATTTTATGAGTGATATACAAATTTCAGATTTTGGATTAAGTAAAATAGTTGGACAAAGTTTAGAAAATTCCAATAATAGAAATATCTTTGGTGTATTACCTTACATTGCTCCAGAAGTTTTATGCGGAGAAGAAGAATATACAAAGGCTGCTGATGTATATTCTTTTGGAATTATAGCTTATGAGTTAATTACTGGGTTTGCGCCATATTATGATGTGCCACATGATCGAGAACTAGCCAGAAAAATATGTAATGGATTACGACCAAAAATTCCATTTCATACTCCAAAATTAATTACAGAAATAATCATGAGAAGTTGGGATGCTCGAATTACACATCGACCTACTTTTGAAGAATTAAATGAAAAGTTATATAAATACTTGAATGATTATCGGGAAAATAAATTTAAAAATAATAATAAAATTACAATTCAAATTAGTGATGCAAAAAAATTTTCTAAAAATAAGTCAAAAAGAAAGGGTAATCCAACAAGCACAACTCCACTTAATTATCGGACACATCCGGAAGCAATTTATACTAGCAGACTTCTTAATTATTCAAATCTTCCAAAATGTAAGAATGAAGAAAATTTTGAAAAAGAGCTGGAAGAAATAACCAAATCTGTTTCCGTTTTAAGTGTTGGTAAGTAATCAAATATATTCTCTTAATATATTATAATTATTTTTTCAATACGATTAATTATATGGATTTTACTTCTTATCTTTATTTAGTTGCTTCTAAACCAATTAATACGCATGTACCTTAAATTATATTTATTATTGTAGTTTTATGTTATTTTTTTTAGCTTAAAATATTAATACTATGTATTTGTCATTATATAAGCTTGTAATTGAGATTTTTGATTATAATAAATAAATATTAAATATTATTTTCTAACACAAAATAATATAATTATTGCTTAATGTGTTTTTTTTATTTGGTATTAGCTTCAATACAAATATGTATTATTAAAATATAAAGGAAATAATTTTTTAAATTTTTTTTTGATTTAATAAATAAAATTCACATTTGAATTAATCGCGTTGCGTTTAAACAGAGTTATCATATATATTTTGTTTTAATACAATATTCAACATATCATGGCATATATATGAATATGATATTCGCGTAAATATTACTTCACGGAATAATAATTATTATATGTAACATGTATATTGTATTTTCTATTATCCACACATAAATTTATACTTGCGATTCATTCAAAGAATCTTATTGCGATGTGATCATTCAAATGATAGGAAGTAATTTTGTAAAATAGTTGAGTACGTATAGAAAATTCCAATAATAGAAATATCTTTGATGTGTTACCCTATATTGCTCCGGAAGTTTTATGCGGAGAAGAATATACAATAGTTTATGAGTTAACTAAATTAAATAGTACTACGTATTTCAAATATATCATATATATTTGTACATTTAATTTAAACATTACCTGCAAGCATTATTCGACCTGGGACATCTAATTCCTAAAAAATGCAACCTTATTATTATTAATTTTTAATTTCATCCGAGAGCGAAAAAAATCGACTCCGCCTTTTTTCAATCACCTCACTCATCAAAATTAAGAAATAAAATGTTTACATGTATATGTAAAGAATGCGGCGCGTATCATTTGACTGGTTGCAAGACATGTACCTCAAAGCATTTCAAAAATAATTTTTGTAAATGGACAAGTGGAAATGAAAAAATAGATAAATCTATTCAAGATGCTCAACTAACTGCATCTGAATCAAAAAAAGCAATAGAATGGATTCCTTATAATGGATTTAAAGATATTAAAGAAATTGCTAAAGATGGTTTTGGTACAATATATTATGCTAAGTGGATTGATGGATATATTACAGGATGGGATATTGAAAAAAAGCAATGGAAAAGATACGGCAAATTTGAAGTGGTATTAAAAAAATTTGATAATTTTGAAAATTCAAATGAAGAGTTCTTAAATGAGGTAAAATATTTTTTGAATTATTATTATGTAATTTTTTTGAAATATAATATATTAATTATAATTTATAAAAAATACATTATTTGGATGTCAATTCACTTAAAATCGGACGAAACGAAGTTAGAGAATTGTTTTAAAGGAATAACAAAAGATCCAAAAACCAATAAATATATGATTGTTTTAGAATATATGCCTGATGAATATGTCTCAAAGCATTTCAAAAATAATTTTTGTAAATGGACAAGTGGAAATGAAAAAATAGATAAATTTATTCAAGATGCTCAACTAAATGCATCTAAATCAAAAGAAGCAATAGAATGGATTCCTTATCATGGATTTAAAGATATTAAAGAAATTGCTAAAGGTGGTTTTAGTACAATATATTATGCTAAGTGGATTGATGGATATATTACAGGATGGGATATTAAAAAAACCCAATGGGAAAGATGCGGTAACCCTGAAGTGGTATTAAAAAAATTTGATAATTTTGCAAATTCAAATGAAAATTTAATAAATGAGGTAAAAATATTTTTTGAATTATTATTTTGCAATTTTTTTGAAATGTATAATATATTAATTAATTTATTTAGATGGCAATTCACTTGAATGCAACGAATCTCTTATGTTTTTCCATCCGAATTTATGGAATAACAAAAGATCCCGAAACCAATAAATATATGATGGTTTTAGAATATATGCCTGATGGAAATCTTAGAGATTATTTAAAAAACCATTTCGATAATATTGATTGGGATGATAAATTATCTTTTTTATATTATTTAACATTTGATTTTATACGATTTCACAGATCTGATATAATACACCAGGATTTTCATCCTGGAAACATTTTATTAAGAAATTTTAAGTCTGATATACGAATTTCAGATTTTGGATTAAGTAAAATAGTTGGAAAAAGTTTAGAAAATTCCAATGATAGAAATATCTTTGGTGTATTACCCTATATTGCTCCGGAAGTTTTATGNTGAAGTGGTATTAAAAAAATTTGATAATTTTGCAAATTCAAATGAAAATTTAATAAATGAGGTAAAAATATTTTTTGAATTATTATTTTGCAATTTTTTTGAAATGTATAATATATTAATTAATTTATTTAGATGGCAATTCACTTGAATGCAACGAATCTCTTATGTTTTTCCATCCGAATTTATGGAATAACAAAAGATCCCGAAACCAATAAATATATGATGGTTTTAGAATATATGCCTGATGGAAATCTTAGAGATTATTTAAAAAACCATTTCGATAATATTGATTGGGATGATAAATTATCTTTTTTATATTATTTAACATTTGATTTTATACGATTTCACAGATCTGATATAATACACCAGGATTTTCATCCTGGAAACATTTTATTAAGAAATTTTAAGTCTGATATACGAATTTCAGATTTTGGATTAAGTAAAATAGTTGGAAAAAGTTTAGAAAATTCCAATGATAGAAATATCTTTGGTGTATTACCCTATATTGCTCCGGAAGTTTTATGTGGAGAAGAATATACAAAGGCTGCTGATGTATATTCTTTTGGAATTACAGCTTATGAGATAATTACTGGGTTTGCTCCATATTATGGTGTGCCACATGATAGAGAACTTTCCAGACAAATATGCAATGGATTACGACCAAAAATTCCATTTCATACTCCAAGATTAATTACAGAAATAATCATGAGAAGTTGGGATGCTCGAATTACACATCGACCCACTTTTGAAGAATTATGTAGAAAGTTGTTTAAATACTTGAATGATTATCAGGAGGGTAAGGGTGAAATAACAATTCAAATTGGTATTGCGGAAAATTTTTCTAAAAATAAGTCAAAAGGGGGATTATGGAGGACGATTAGGGGAGGTAATTCAACAATCAAAACTCCAACTCCACTTAATTATCAGACACATCCAGAAGCAATTTATACTAGTAGACTTCTTAATTATTCAAATCTTCCAAAACCTAAGAACGAAGAAATTTTTGAAAAAGAACTTGAAGAAATAGCCAAATCTGTTTCCGTTTTAAGTGCTGGTAGGTAATCAAATATACTCTCTTAAAATATATTATATTTATCTTTACGATACGATTAATTATATTTATCATTATTTAGTTGCTTCCGAACCAATTAATATGCATGTGCCTTAAATTATATTTATTATTGTAATTTTATGTTATTTTTTTAACTTGAAATATTAATACTATGTATTTGCCATTGTATAAGCTTGTAATTGAGATTTTTGATTATAATAAATAAATATTAAATATTATTTTCTAACACAAAATAATATAATTATTACTTAATGTATTTTTTTATTTGCATATAGATATTATTACTTACACATTTTTGATATTTAAAATTGAATGCACGTGTACGACAAAAAAAAAGTAACGAACATTGTCACCACTTTATTGTTATTTATTTAATTGTCTATTATTAACAAATGTTTAACTTTTCTAAAGAATGAAGATTTAGACTCAAGTGAATGTATTATTCAGGTTCTGGTGTAGAAAGGTTATACGAAATTTGTGGTGTCAAGAATAATTGTTTTTTTCGCCAATTTCAAAGTTGTAAGATTAATGAAGTAGGATGTAAATCAAGAATTAAAGGTTATGATTGATTTTAAAATGTGAATTTGAAATTCATCGTTGTCAGAATTTCTCTTTTGATGCATAGGAAATTAATGAAATAAAATTAATAATATTATTGAATAATGTATATATATGATATTTAATAATATATATATTTATATATGAATATTTAATAATATAGAATAGAAGACGTACATTTTGAATTCCGATCACAAGATTGATTTCGTTATGGTTCTGGAAGTCAAATGTAATTATAAAAATTTAGAAAATCGAAAATTTTTTAATGTATAATAATGTATTAATTATATTTGAAAGAATAACAAAGAAATATTCTTTATCAAACGTCAAAAATGGATGATCGCAACAATCAAACGAGGTTTTTATGATGAAACTTTTTTCAATGATATGAATTTACTAAAAAAATAATTATATATTATGACCCATTTCAGAAATAAAGCAAAGAACGAAATGCATTTAAAAATGCCTAGAGATTACATACATATTAGATTTTATGTAATTATTATTTTTGTTGTAATCATCTTTTTTTTTTGTTAGCTAGTCAAAGATCTAACGTAAATCAAATCTTGGGGGAATAATTACCGAATAAGTCAGTAAATCAATAAAATTTTTATTAAGGATATTTCTCAAGGAATCGATGAAAAAACATGTCGGCGATGATTTCATCACGGATTGATAATCACCAAAAGCTATTCTTTAGTAGGTAAGATGGATTTTCTCCAAAAATTTTTTGAGATATTTGTCATGGGTATGCCAAGTTGATAAAGTTGAAGGAACAGGTGAAACTATCAGGGGAATTTTATTCTTTAATTTAGGATAAAACAAAAGTTGGATTAAAAAAAGATGAAGTTTCATATTTCATTTAAAGAAGGTAATATACAAAATTCAATTCTAAGTAGAATTATAAATGAAAATTATGTTGTGCTTTATTTTATTCTTGCGATAAGATAAACATGGTCCGTATTTAGAAACAAAAGAATTTATGATGAAATCAATGAAATCAGATGTATCTAATTTTATTCCAAATGTATATCATACTTCTAGTTTTAATAATAATAATTATGAAAAACCTATTAGATTATCTAGTGATGAATTGTTTATTATAGATTATGAAATATTTACAGTTATTAAAACTCATTAAAATGAATGCAAAATGCAATCGTTTATTATGATAAGGACGAGGAATAAAACTATATATTATCGTCGGAAGTGTATTAAAATAAAATTCTCTTAACACAGTTATTATCCTGATGATTATCTCAAAGAATTTATTGATTCTTTTATTATATATTGATGATGGCATGGCATTTTACATCTTGATCATAATATAGTTTCTTCCGATTGGATTTATAGGTTAGACAATTCGCGGATATAAATTGAATCCCGAGAATAATAAATTTATGATTTTTTCACAATATTTCTCAATATAAAGTATGAATAAATATCAATTTATTTATTTTTTGAGTAAATCATGTAATTGTATAATTGAATCTGAGGTTCTTAATTTTTGCAAAATGAAAAAAGTCACCTGGAAGCTTGTCCAAATTATAGTATTTATGTAGTTTTCCGACTGTTTCTTTAATTTTGGATGCTTGTCATATAGGTAAGACTATTATATCTTCTGTTTTGTTGGCCATTTCATTAATGATGACGTCTAATCTTGGGAGAGCTTTCTTTCCTTCGTAATTCTCATTAATCCAGCTGCGAGGGAGTTTGGGAAATTTGTAATATAAGCGTATTTTATCTCTGTTAACCGGAAGGTTGACTCCAGCTTTGCGATTTATTTCGTCCATGTCATAAGGGAGTTCTGCTATTGCATCGACATCGGGACCACTACAAATCAAATAAGTTCATGAGTAATGTGTCATCATCATCTATAGCTAAGAACAAGTCCCCAGTCATTCGTTAGCGCGTATCCTATTCACCATAAAATCCTCCAGGGCGAGGATTACCGTGTCGAGGACCAGAAAACTGGGAAGAACGTTCACGGTTGAAACCGTGGCCACGATGTGCTTTCAATTCCCAGATATTTAATTTCAGGTGGCAGCGCAACTTTAGATACGCGACGATTCAACATGTGACTCGGTGAAAAACACTCACCTTGCGTGTAATATGTGCGATGTGTTATTGTCTCTACAGCTTTTATTAATTTATATGAAAAAAAAAATCTTTTTTGTAGCATAACGGAAATTCCCTTTAAATGGTAGCAACTCATATGACAATGATTGGCTAAAATCAAAAATCACGTGATATTCAACCTGATACACACACACGCAAAAGTATCATTTTTGATATACTCCTAGCTTTATTCGTCTAAATGAATCTCAAGAAGAACTTGATGCCAACGATGCCAACGATGCCAACGATGCCAACTTGGAGCTTTGGTCTAAAGCTAATTTTACCTATGGTGTTCCTTCTGATATATTACGAAATTTTATTGAAAGTGATGTGGTAGAATCGTTATTAGATAATCCAACCAAAGTTGGTGACATTTGTGATTTATCAGTTAATAAGATTAAAAAATTGGAAGAATTAACTAGAATGCATTGATTGAAATTAACTTTGATTATATTAATTAATAATTATAATAATGTGAACATTTTATGTCACACACATATATACTATATTTATTTCACAAATGATACAAATAATAAAAATGTAATAAAAATGTTTTTTTTTGACCACGCAGGTAACATACTATCCTAATACTCACTATCTCTAATGGTGGATGTTTCAGTACTCTCATAAAAGGGCATTGTTAAAACCAAAAACCCTCGTACCTGGTCCAAAAAATGTAACCTTATTATTTTAATCAATGATATTTGGTAATTTTTAAATTTCCTCCGAGAGCAAAAAAATTTGACCAATTTTATTTTCATCTTACTCATCAAAATTAAGAAACTAAAATGTTTATATGTAAAGAATGCGATATGCATATGTATTATAATGATGGTTGGTGCGAAACATGTACCTCAGAGCATTTCAAAAATAATTATTGTAAATGGACAAGTGGAAATGAAGAAATAGATAAATTTATTCAAGGTGCTCAACTAACTGCATATAAATCACAAAGAGCAATAGAATGGATTCCTTATCATAGATTTGAAGATATTAAAGAAATTGCTAAAGGTGGTTTTAGTACAATATATTATGCTAAGTGGATTGATGGATATATTAAGAGATGGGATATTGAAAAAAAACAATGGGAAAGATGCGGTAAACCTGAAGTGGTATTAAAAAAATTTGATAATTTTGCAAATTCAAATGAAAAATTAATAAATGAGGTAAAAATATTTTTTGAATTATTATTATGCAATTTTTTTGAAATGTATAATATATTAATTATAATTTATTTAGATGGCAATTCACTTGAATGCAACGAATCTCTTATGTTTTTCCATCCGAATTTATGGAATAACAAAAGATCCCGAAACCAATAAATATATGATGGTTTTAGAATATATGCCTGATGGAAATTTTAGAGATTATTTAAAAAATAATTTCGATAATATTGATTGGGATGATAAATTATCTTNTGAAGTGGTATTAAAAAAATTTGATAATTTTGCAAATTCAAATGAAAAATTAATAAATGAGGTAAAAATATTTTTTGAATTATTATTATGCAATTTTTTTGAAATGTATAATATATTAATTATAATTTATTTAGATGGCAATTCACTTGAATGCAACGAATCTCTTATGTTTTTCCATCCGAATTTATGGAATAACAAAAGATCCCGAAACCAATAAATATATGATGGTTTTAGAATATATGCCTGATGGAAATTTTAGAGATTATTTAAAAAATAATTTCGATAATATTGATTGGGATGATAAATTATCTTATTTATATTATTTAACATTTGATTTTATACAATTTCACAGATCTGATATAATACACCAGGATTTTCATCCTGGAAATATTTTATTAAGAAATTTTAAGTCTGATATACGAATTTCAGATTTTGGATTAAGCAAAATAGTTGGACAAAGTTTAGAAAATTATAATAATAATAAAAATATCTTTGGTGTATTACCCTATATTGCTCCGGAAGTTTTATGCGGAGAAGAAGAATATACAAAGGCTGCTGATGTATATTCTTTTGGAATTATAGCTTATGAGTTAATTACTGGGTTTGCGCCATATTATGATGTGCCACATGATAGAGAACTATCCAGACAAATATGCAATGGATTACGACCAAAAATTCCATTTCATACTCCAAAATTAATTACGGGAATAATAATGAGATGTTGGGATGCTCGAATTACATATCGACCCACTTTTCAAGAATTAAATAAAGAGTTGTATGAATACTTGAATGATTATCAGCAGGGTAAGGGTGAGATAGCAATTCAAATTGGTATTGCGGAAAATTTTTCTAAAAATAAGTCAAAAGGGGCATTATGGAGGTCGATTAGGGGGGTTAATTCAAAAATCACAACTCCACTTAATTATCAGACACATCCAGAAGCAATTTATACTAGCAGACTTCTTAATTATTCAAATCTTCCAAAATGTAAGAATGAAGAAAATTTTGAAAAAAAACTTGAAAAAATAACCAAATCTGTTTCCGTTTTAAGTGTTGGTAAGTAAGCAAATATATTGTCTTAAAATATATTATATTTATTTTTACGATACGATTAATTATATGAATTTTATTTTTTATCTTTATTTAGTTGCTTCTAAACCAATTAATATGCATGTACCTTAAATTATATTTTATAAATTTTTATTATTATTGTAGTTTTATGTATTTATTACATTTTTATGAATTCAATTAGCTAAATTTTAAACATTATTTTCTAATACAAAATAATATAATTATTGCTTAATGCATTTATTTTATTTTAAATCACTAAAGGGAAGGGATTAGCTTCAATACAATTACGTATTAAAATATAACGGAAATAATTTTTAAAATTTTTTTTTTTTACAAACGTAACACATTTGAATTATTTCAAATATATAGAAGACTATTCAACATATGGCATATATGAATATGATATTCGCACAAATGATATATTATTATTACTTCACAGCATAACTATTATATGTAACATACAGTATATTGTATTTTTCTATTACACGTTTACTGAAATGATTTCTAATAACTATTTTTAATAAATTTTGATCGTTTTAAAGTAACCAAAGTTAAGTTATAGATCTTTTTTCTAGCTATAATCCTTTATAATAATATTCATTGAATCGATGGAAATTATGATTTAGAATTAAAATTGGTATTTTTAGTTAGTTAATTGATTTGAAACGAGATTCCTGCTCTTACAGATGTCCAATCTTAAGGATATTTTTGTGACGTCAAAACGATCGCGTTACAAGGTACGTGCATGGAAGGACTAGACGGGCAGAAAGTTCTTTAGAAAACTTATTTCTGAACATTCTTTTAGGAATGTATTTGATAGAGATGAAATATCAGAAATAAGTTGATGAGAAAGAGATACTGTAGACCTGCCATGGGTCAGTATTACCATTTTTTATTGACTACAGAACAAATTCTGAGCTATTAACTACGGTACAATTATTAAAAATAAGATATTATTTGATCTATAATTTAATGGACATGAACTAAAAGGAGGAAACCTTGATAATATAATATTGGTTTTTTTTTTTAAACTAATTTAAGTGTAGCGTAAAGTGCCCGACGCGAATATTTACTTTTTTCGCATGATTGAAAAGTTTTGCAGTAAAAATATGAATGATTTATTAATTAATAATGATATTTATGCTTAGACAATTAAATATTATTTTTCGTTTTAATCTATCGCGTCTAATGAATATATTTGACATAATTTTTAATATAAGATCAAGTTATACGAACGCGAAACGTGTTAAACCCAAAATTCACATCAATAACTCCCGTTATAGGTAATTTTACGATCGCCGAATACATGATTCTAAATCTGTTTTCGTTCTCTTCATTCTCTTCGATTTTTCCATGGTATTCTTGATTTAACGTGTTTTCGTTCTCCTCATTCTCTTCGATTTTTTTGTGGTGTTCTGGATTTAAAGATAGAGATATATATATAATTAATAAATAATACAATTTGAAAAAGATTAGTTTATGAACTTAAAAAGAAAGAAATGTAGTAATTAACTTGAGAATTTAATACAGTTAAAGCATTAAATGATGATGAATTCATTTGTTGTGAATCTCAAAATATGTTAAAAGAAAAATTGGATGTGGAGATTCTATCAAGAGATTTAGACATGGTAAATCTCTATTATTATATTTATTTAATTTTTATTTGATGTTTGATTAATATTTATTTAATATTTATTTAGGTTCATAGGCAGCAAACGTATCAGAACCAATGATAAATATAGAACCTCGTTATATCTTACGGTGCAATTGGAATTATAATTCCTATCAGTCAAGAACAATTTGATAAACACACTTTCTCTGAAAGAAAATTTCGACTCTAACATTTTTGATCGCAATTGACATTCACGGGGGTTAGCCTAACCGTCTGGACCCAATTTTTGATCGAATCAAGGCTGAAAAGATATTTACTTTAGAAGAGATGTGTCTTCAAGTAGCAATGGAAATTTGTGCACTTGGGGGGAATATTAAGAAGGCAACTACACGAGGGTTTTATGAAAGAAATATTAAGAAGGATGGTTACATTAGTGCACTAGACCGGATTGGTTTATGGGTAGATAGTAAAAATAATGATAACTTAGGTAAGGAACTGACATTTTTACTATGTAAAAGGCTTAGGATCCGGCATACCCCTACCTAATATTATCCAGACCGGCCATAATTAATTATTGTGTATCAAAATAATAATGATAAATAAAATTCGACCGAAATCTGGGCTCTATTTTTTGTCATCGTTAGAAGGGATATATGGGCACGTCATAACATGGGATCCAAATTATAAAATGAATCCAAAAATGGAATTATAAAAGAGTATTACGCAGCCATCTAGATAATCTTTATCTTTATTTTAGCTACTAACTTTATTTTCTAAGATCCGGATCATATATATTATAAATAGGTTAAAACTAACATTTTTATATGACTGTTACTTTTATTCTGGAACTTTCACGTAACGTATGGAACTTTCGCGTATCAAACGTAAACAAGTATAAAAAGGAGGGTCGATGACTTTTACCAAATTTTGGTTAAACGAAAAATGGAAAATCATAGATCTGCTATGGTTAGTATTAGTATAATTGTTTGAATACTACAACTTCTTAAACAAATCATATAATTTCATTTTGTTTTGAACGTAGGAGCCAATTGACATAGAACCGTCTTCGATCATATATGATAAATGGTTTCAAAAAATGTATTTAACAATCAGTAATTTGATTACTGAGGGAAATATTGCATTGTTGAATAAAGCTGATAGTAATGACCCAGGATTAAATCATGTCGAAGAAAATGAACGTAAAAGATTAAAAAATTCATCAGGTAAACAATTTATGTCGACATTTTACAAAGTCATCAATTTGTTTTAATAACAAATTTAAATAGGTTTCAAGCAAAATGGAAGATCCACAGTCAAACAGAAACGTCCATATCCAAATGAAATTGAAATGGATTGGTTGAAATATAGTGTGTGCTTTGATATGAAGAGAGTATTATTTGGCTCAAAATTTACATATAAATGGTTAGCCGATCGTACTGGTGTAAGTAAACGAGTTTTGTCTAATTTTTATAGACATATATCAAAACCTAGATTAGAAAATAGAATGGCCATTATGGAGTGGGTCAATAGAGAAATATATTCATGTATTTTGTGATTTTTTGCAGATTTTAGATTGGGTCAATAGAGAAATAGATATATATATCATGTAATGGGTGATTTTTTGCAGATTTTTTTTAGCAATTAATAATAAATTTTTTTAAAAAAAACAAATTTAATTCCTGCTCTAATTGTTCGTATTTTTCTACTACATAATTAGCTAATAATTTACACATTGTCAAATTATGTTTCAAATTTTATTATTTATCATAAGGCTATTAGTAAGGCATCCCATTTTTAAAAGCTAATAATTTTTTTTTAAAAAAAAAAAAATTTTTCCAAAAATAGATACCTTCCTAAAATTTTGTCAGGTTAAGTCATTATATCTCAAAATTCATGATTTTTAAGGCATCAGTGTTTTTTTATTGATATATCTTTTAGAGGCATTCACCTCCTTTATTGTATGCAATTTCTTTAACAATATCTAATGTTAGTTTCGCCATTTGTAACTTATTAATATTTATTATTTATGTAACCCTTTCAAAGGCTTGATCCTGCTCTCTATTATTTTTACTTAGCCAGCCTCTTACTTTCTCAATATCATTTTACAAAAATAATAAAGACATTTGATTTGACCTTTTTAATTATGTGAGTTTTTTTTCTTTGCTATATTAGTTTTAAGACGTGTACTTCAATTTCGGAACCACTAGATAAAGTAATAGAAGAATTGGATTCATTCTCTGTTAAAGTTTCAGAACTACTCGAATATTCATAACATATCTTTGATTTAGGGTAGTTTTGCACTGCGAGTAGTAGTTTGCGAAGCTTCCTTTCTAAGCATTGTAATCTCAGCTAAGAGCTTGGAATTCAACGAATCAATTACAGATTATTTTATTTAAATCAATTAGCATCTAATTTGAAGAATTTCACACACCTTTAAAAGTAATCTTTTTATTTCAGATTTTGGATTAAGTAAAATAGTTGGAAAAAGGTTAGAAAATTTCAATAATAGAAATATTTTGGTGTATTACCCTATATTGCTTCAAAAATTTTTTGCGGAGATGAATATACAAAATCTGTTGATGTATGTTCTTTTGGAATTATAGCTTGTGAGTTAATTACTGGGTTTGCGCCACTATGATGTGCCACATGATAGAGAACTAGCCAGACAAATATGCAATGGATTACGACCAAAAATTCCATTTCATACTTCAAAATTCATTACGGGAATAATCATGAGATGTTGGGATGCTCGACCCACTTTTGAAGAATTATATAGAGTTGATCGTAATTCTTGGGTAAAAATAATAATGAAATTACAATTCAAATTGGTAATGCAGAAAAAATTTCTAAAAATAAGTCAAAAGGAGGCTGATTAGAAGGGTAATTCAACAACCACAACTCCGCTTAATTATTAGACACATCCAGAAGCAATTTATGCTAGCAGACTTCTTAACTATTCAAATCTTCCAAAATGTAAGAATGAAGAAAATTTTGAAAAAGAACTTAAAGAAATAGCCAGACCAGATATGTTTTCGTTTTAAGTGTTGGTAAGTAATCAAATGTATGTATTCTCTTAAAATATATTATATTTATTTTACAATACGATTAATTATATGAATTTTTATTTTTTTTCTTTATTTAGTTGCTTCCGAACAATCATACTTTATAAATTTTTATTATTGTAGTTTTATTTATTTTATTACTACATTTTTTATGAATTTAAATATCGACACTATAATATTAGGTATTCACCCACCACATTTATATGAATAAGTTTCCAATTGAGATTTTTGATTATTTGCTAAATCACTAAAAGGTATCAGTATTGGGTATATATTAAAATATACAATTCACATTTGAATTAAACAGTAGTTTAGGGAGTGATATTTCAAATATATTTTGTTTAATAAGAAGTTCTATTCAAGGCACATATATGGATAGGATATGATATAATAACTGTTATATGTAACATATATATACCGTGTATTGTATTTTGCAACACACAAATTTATACTTATAATTCATCCATACCCGGCCTAGCCTGGGTATAAACGATAGACCGAAAATGATTTCTAAAAAAATATTTTTTTAATAAAATTTCAATTTTCACTAGTAACCATGAAAGTTAAATTGTGGATCTTGAATCATTATTACCAGTTTTTTGATTACAGAAATTCGGCTTCGGAGTATTTAATTGATTGGCACAATTATTAAAAATAAGATAATATTGGAATCTATAATTTAATGGACATGAACTAAAAGAAGGAGAGAAGATTCAGGGAACTTTGATAATATAATATTGGTTTTTTTTTTTTTTAAGTGTAGCGTAAAGTGCTCGACGCGAATATTTACTTTTTTTCGTATGATCGAAAAGTTTTGCAGTAAAAATATGAAACGTGTTATTTCATACATCAAAGAATATGAATTAAATCCAAAGTTCATTACACCATCGAGAATTCCCGTTGTACAATTTGCATAGCCTCGTAGGTGACTTTACGATCGCCGAATACATGATTCTAAAATTAATAAATAATTCAATTTGAAAAAGACCAGTTTATGAACTTAAAGAGAAAAATATGGTAATTTACTTGAGGAGAATTTAATATAGTTAAATCAGATTTAGGAAACACCTCAATCTGGTAATTCCTTTTTTTATATATTTATATAATTTTATAATTTTTAAAGAAATATTCAATAAATTATTTTTTCCAAATATACAAGAAGAAAATGAAATATTTGAAATATTATTATACCTTCAGGAGATACTCCGGTAAATTCCCATGTAACTTTTACTTTTATTCTATTATTTCGGACTTTTCAACTTTAACCAGACCAGTTATAATTTGCACAGATTTCTCGGCATGATAACGAATAAAAGAAATGCTTAAAATCAGTTGGCGATTCATGATGTTTATGATGTATTGATGTATGTATGAAAGAAAGAAACTTTTATACATGGTTTATATATAATAATTTTAACAATCAACTTTTCCATTTTATTTATTAAAAAAAAAAATTTCTTTGGTTTGAGAAAATCGAATTAACCATTTTGTCCTTAGAATGGCTTATAAATTATTTGTTAAATTTGGTAAAGGGTTTATCATTTACCATATTCGGGATAAAGTAATTAATCGGAATAATAATAAATTTTGGTGATAACCATGATAAATCATTAAAATAGCATAGTATTCTTTATTTGTTTATATGACAAAAAAAACATTTTACATCAGGAAATTTAATAAGCCGTAATATTACGTAAATCTATGTAGGTCTTGTAATATTACGTAGTTTACATATAATTACGCGTAAATTTACGTAATTTATACGGGTCATAATATTACGTAAATTTACGCGTAATATTACGAGCTACGTATTTTTACGTATTTTTACGACTTATTAAATTTCATGATGTTACATTTGTTAATAGTATTTCTTTATTCATAAATCCATTAAAGTAATTATAATTCTAGGAAATGATTTTATAGATCCCCTCAATGCAATTAAAGGCAGAGCGACTGAAGATATAACTTGTAATGTTGTTGATTCCTTTATTCTTAAAACAAAAGAATTATATTATTTTAGATGCAGATATTTTTTGAAAATGACGTGATTAATATTTATTATCAATTACTTTTTTATTCACATTATACAGAGTTTGGGTAAGCTTTTAAAGAATGTATTAATGTTAATGAAAGATTCGTTGGTCATTTGATGATGACACGTGATGTTTGTTGTTTTATAAGAATTTATTCTATTTGACTATATAAATAATAAATAAATAATAATAATGATAATAAATAATAATAATGATAATATAATAAATAATAATAGATCATGGATAATAATAATAGATCATGGATAATAATAATAATAATAATAATAATAATAATAATTAATAACTATAAACTAATTTTAATATCAGAAACATCAATTCCTTCGAGTAATTCACCACCAGAATCAGCAGCTTTCTCCGCAGCAGAAGTTATATAAGCAATTGCTTTTTTAGCTGATTTCTCTTCAACCTCATCTAATTTATTTACCGGACCTTTAGGTACTCCCGTGATTAAAACAAATTCTAAATTATCTAGTATAGACATCTAAATTTATTTTATAATGAATGAACGAATGATTAAATTATTAAATGAATGATTAAATGAATGATAAATGAATTATTAAAAAATATACCTCTATTTCCTCTATTGATAAAGAAAAAAGAAGAAGAATATTGTTGTTGTTGTTGTTGTCATAATTAAAATTAATAAAATAATAAAATAATAAAATTAGAATAATATGAAATTATTAAACAAAACAATAATAAGTATGATCAATACCATCATTTAATTTAAGATTGCTAGTGGTATCAGCTACAAATACACCTAAATTAATAATAATATTAATTAAAAATTAATAAAATTAATATTGGAATGAAATAATTTAATAATTTAACAAATAATTTTATATAAATATTTCATTTACCATTATCAGTAGCCGAACTAACATCAACAATTGCAGAAGCATCTCCGATTACCAATATAGAATTAATAGCTGGTGATAATGCATCCAACATTTCTGTATTGAATTTTCCTATAAGCTAAATATTATTATTATTATTATTATTATTATTATTATTATTATTATTATTATTATTATTATTATTATAATCATTAAATTGTTGAAATACCTTTTCAGCACCATTTGCTAATAAAATAGCCACAACATTTTCATATTTTTCTGTAGCTTTTATAATAAAATCTTCTCTTGTAGAATCAAATATCTATTTCACAAAATTGTTATAATACATAATATATATATATATTAATTATTTTGGATAAGTGATAAATATAAGTATATGAGAAAGAATATGATATCGAGAGAGAGAATGATTCCCAATATATTTCCGAGTACAATTATTTGTGTTATACAACATATAATAATAATAATAATAATAATAATAACAACAATAATTGTAAATAATAATGATAATTAATATTTATCGAACGAAATTACAGAAATAATATATTCATTTGTAACATAATATAAAGTAAATATAAAGTAAATATTTAGTTAATAGAAAACTCGTGTCTTAATTTCAATTTTCACGATAAATTTAATAATAATATTTTTGAAAAAAAAAAATTTTGATAAATAAATAATTTAATTATTTTTACCTTAAATTCATATCTCTCTTTCATCTCTTCTAACTGTTTTGTGGCATGGAAAATTTCTCCAATAATCAATACTTCTTGTTTTCCCATTTTAATTATTAATATTTTTACTAATTTTTTTATTATTAATATTTTTAATAATTTTCTTTTCCAAAAAAATTTTTAAATAAGATCAAAAGAAATAATTCGGAAATTAATTTCACCTTCGTTTGTATCATATTTATAAATGATCTTCATATGACACCTGCAGTGCCTGTAGTCTACACATTGTTGTGCATATGATTGTTCAATAAAAAGCAAGTCGAAAAATCAGATCACGTACGCGTCATATCGAAAAGAGAACAGACCTTTATGTAAAAAGACCTGTAAATCATCGTGTTGAAACCTACAAATAATCTCGTGCGTGTTGAAACAGCTTTGTAATTTAAAAGTTTTATAATTTGATTAGCAACTTAATAAATTTTATTTAATCAGAAACCTATAATTTTAGCAACTTAATAAAATTGATTCATGTAACATCCTAATTTTATTTGTCGATATTAAAGAGACGTTAGAGAAACATTAGAGAAACATTAGAGAAAATATTCTAAACATCCAGAAAACAATGAACAAATCAATAACGGTGCAACCAACAGATGCAATACGTGCATTTTTTTAAAGTTTCGGCATTTTATGGCTTGCATTTATTTAAAACCTAAAATAATATGTAAAAAATATAAAATATATAAAACGTATATATAAAATATATTTATATATAAAATATATAAAATATATATAAAAAATATATATGTATAAAGTGGCTGATCAGGCTGACCACAAATATAACTGGAGCCACTCTGACATGCACTGACATGTGAGTAAAATCTAAATTTTCTATATTATTATATCATTTTTATTAAAAGTATTAAACAGTATTTACGGAAAAACGAGAGGATAAACGAAAAAAAATGTACGGATAATTCCGAAATATTATTTATATCGTTAACTAAAATTAGCATTCAATGTGTTCCAAAAAAATATTGTAACAAAAGTCTCATTTATAATTATAAAACAATAAAACTTTAACTTTATTATTTAAAAAAAAAAAATACAATTTAATTGAAGGTTTAAACTATCAATGGAAATTTTTAATGAAATGTATGAACGATTCTTTTGCAAAACGAACAGTATTTATTATTTTAAATATTTCGATCATTAAATTGCGGGGTTAATTTTAATTTCATGTTTTTAGTTCTTTCTCTTTACTTAATTATTTATCTCCTCAAACATGCTAATAAGAAATTTCGCATGCCGCATGCGTCGTATGTATTATTTTTTTTTAAAAAAACAAATTCCCCTTTTTCGTTTTATATACAAAACGTTTTAATAATATCGAGATTTTATTTATGACACACAATTTAGGTAATACTCGTGATGTTTACTGGCTGCAGGTTATAAACAGTTGTCACACCTCTGGTAATAAAAATATTTTTATTCAAATACTCTCCATCATTGACTTGCTTCTCGATAAAAAAAAAAAAAAAAAAAA